>NW_024121244.1:11938335-12069771 GCF_016745375.1 Pimephales promelas
CGCGGGCCATTGCCGCGTCTCATGATGCAGTGAAAGGTAAGTCTATGGGAAGCATGACCTGGTCATCAGGTTCCTGAGGGGAGTGAGGGGGCTAAATCCGCCTCCCTCCCCTCCTGCCCTCTGGGGACCTCTCAGTAGACCTGGGTGCTCTGCAGAGGCCTCCCCTGGAGCCTTTGCAGTCGGTAGAGTTTTGCCCTGTCCTATGTGACAGCACTCCTGATTGCATTGGTATCCATCAGGAGAGTAAGGGACCTGCACGCACTCTCTGTTGACGAAGTGTGCCTGGAGTTCGGGCCGGCTTACTCTCACGTATTCCTGAGACCCCGGCCTGGATATATGCCCAAGGTTCCTACCACTCCCCTCCGGGACCTGGTGGTGAACCTGCAAGCGCTGCCCCTGGAGGAGGCAGACCCAGCCTTGGCACTGCTCTGTCCGGTACGTGCTCTCCGCACCTATGTCGACAGAACGCAGTGTTTCAGGACCTCAGACCAGCTCTTTGTCTGTCATGGGGGAGCCAGAAGGGAAGGGCTCTCTCAAGCAACGGCTGTCCCACTGGATAGTGGATGCCATTGCTTTGTCTTACCAGCAGCAAGGCCTTCCGTGCCCCCTTGTGTGTGACGGCCCATTCCACTCGGAGTGTAGCCTCCTCTTGGGCTTTAGCGCACGGCGCCTCGCTAACAGACATCTGCAGAGCTGCAGGCTGGGCGACACCCAACACCTTCGCCAGATTCTATAATCTGCGAATTTGAGCCGGTATCCTCTCACGTACTCGTTTCGGCCAGTTCTGGATCCGCTCAGGTGTCTTCGCTTGCTCGCCACTCCACTCCCCGGACTGGATAAGTGCGATATTTCCTCAGTTCTTCCATTGAAGTCTTGAGTCCTCCAGCACCGACGATGCGGGCACCACTGCGTTGCTCTGGATGCTAGCTAGGTGCCTCCATGCGCACGGTTCCCCATGGTAAACCGTCTCATGTGTATTATCCACTGTAAGCCTCTCTGAGCATGTGTCTTCCCTTGGCAAGCCATCTGCCACCCCTGGAGTTTAAATCAGTAGCCACCTGCGGTTGGTACTCCAGTGTTCCATATGCGTTCCTATGTGGCCATATGTGTATTCTTAAGTCCTCCTTCGGTAGGCAGCTGGTAGCATGTCCCCTTCGGGATATGTTCCAGTGTACCTTGGTAATCCTGTGTCAAAGTCGGATCCCCAAAAAAAAAAAAAAAGAGGTAAGGCTTCGGGGGTTCAGTCTTTCGCAGGGCACTGGAAGACAGCTTGAAGATGGCGTGATGGCACAGACCCCCAATCTCCGTCACTTCTGACGTAACTCGAAGTGACTACGATAGGGAACGTCTCGGTTACGTATGTAACCCTCGTTCCCTGAGTAGGGAACGGAGACGTTACGTCTCCCTGCCACTTCTGCTGTATCGCTGGGTAGAGGCCGAGTTCAGTCTTGGCTCCTCAGCGAAACATACTGCGGTGCGTTCACTTCCTCTTTTATACTCACGAGTAGGGCGGAGTACGCTATGCAAAATTTTCCGCAGCCCCAAGGCATTGCATGCCATTGGCTCGTGTTTTAATACTCGAAGAGGATTGGCTTTCTATGCGAAACCCCCAATCTCCGTCACTTCTGACGTAACGTCTCCGTTCCCTACTCAGGGAACGAGGGTTACATACGTAACCGAGACGTTTTCATTTAATCCGCATCACCAGATTTCATTTTCATTTGTGACAATTTCTCTAAACTTTATCACAGTACTAAGTTTGGTATATAACCATTCTATTCTTAACCAACAAACATAAAACTTCATCGTGAAGTTTAAAAAGTGTTTACTTCATATTTTTGTGGAAACCGTAATATATTCAGGATTCTTTGAATAAAAGAATTTTCAAAAGAAACAGCATTTATTTGAAATAGATTTTTTTATATAATAAGTATAATATAATAATGTAATATAATAAATATCTCGTCATTTTTTGATCAATGTAATGCATTGCTAAGTTTAAAGTATTCAATTCTTTAAAAACAAAATAATCTTGCTGACCCCAGACTTTTGAATGGTAACATATCAGGCCAAAAGTTGCATAAAGACAAGCAAACAAAAAAGATAGCACAAGCAGACTTCAAGCTAAACATTTCAACAACAGAGATTAAACAAACTGCTCAAAATGAAGGCTGACACTTTGTGGTTGTGAAATGTGTAATATTTTAAGCATCAAAATATGATGTCATCATGTCAAAACAAAATAATGTCAAAATAACTTTTGGCGTGAAGCGTGAAGTAGAATATGTTTAATATGCTTGAAATAACCTGATCATTCACACTGAATAAAGCATCTGCTAAAAATGAATAAATGTTGATTATTTATTTGTGAAGTATCAGTTCTTCCAGTAACCTTTGCAGGTCATTCTCTCCATTTACGCTCCTAAATGCACTGTGCTTCTTATCATTATTCTTCAGGATGCAATCGATCAAAACAGAGGCAGACAGAGAGAGAGAGAACATTCGACTGAACCGTGACTCCGGACCCCTGGGATGCCCTCCTGCTGAAGAGGTTATTTTAAGCAGCACGTCGGACCTCGTCCTGAATGCAGAGAGAGCTCAGGGGTAAAGACACGAGCTGAGAGGACAACAGCAAGGTGAGGAGAGTAACGTTTCAGAAGAGAGTTTAAAATCGTCTGTAAAAAATAAAACAATTTTTACGGTAAAATACCGGCAGCTTTGGTTGCCAGAACTTTACCGTCAAAAATACAGTAGCAACGTTATTGGTTTTGGGGACTTAAGATTTTTTTTTTTTCTTTAAATCCAGCGCTTAGTTGATCCTGATAAGCTCTCATAAACATACTTGCTTTTCCATGAGGGGGTTTGGCATCACAATCTATGTTTCCTGATGAACCGTTTAAGAATGCAACACACATTCCGGAAATCCAGAATTCAACCAATCAGAGGACGACTTCAAAACTTTGAAAGCGTTTCCCATTTTGAGTGCACCATGCATCAGACATTCAGCCAAGGGTCTGAGGCGGAGACTAAAATCAACCAGGTCCCGCCCCTTTATGTCGCGTATGCCTTTTTTTTGGTGACGTGTTCATTCCCGAAAGAAAACTCAAGACTACAACGGAGGCGTTTCAGAGCGTTCAGAAACCGTGCACACTGATATAGAGAATAATTGGAGGGACTTTGTGCTTTGTAACTTGGCAGACATATTTCATGCTCAAACAGCAAATATATAGATCTCCATTGAACCTTTTTTTTTTCTAAAAGTGATAAATCAAACAGCTACTGTCCTTTTAAGATGTAAATTAACTTTGGAAGTCATATCAAGTATACCTACATAAAAGAATACATTGTTAAAAACGCTATAATAGAAAACCTTTCTCGTTTTTCAAATGAAATTGAACACCAGCACTGTACATCACGCCTCGTCTCGTTAGAGTAAATCGTTCATAGTTTAAAGACGGCTTCATGGGGAGCTGAAATCAGATCCGGATTGTTTGAGTTAGTGTCTGTGACAGATATATGGAGACTCCAGCATGACTGTCGTGCACTAACAGCACGCTTCTGTGCACCTCTATCGGACACAAAAAGTTTCATTCCTGGCTCGCACTTCTGGAGCACAAAGGAAAAGAGGAATCTTGCCCTCATCCGTCATGCCAAGCCCTGCCACAAAAGAGCTTCATTTGGGAGGCTGTAGACCCTGCCAGCTTCAGTGTTGGTCGCTGCAGCCTGTAATTTCCAACCATGCAGATACTGGAGCGCTTTTTCTAGCCGGTGACGTCAGTGTGAGCGCCCAGACTGAGCCTTGTTTTTCTCAGGCGTGGAATAATTGTGTTTACCGGAACATTTAGCATGTGGCACAGATGGATTGATACATTAGCCGTAGACGAGATGTTGAATAACCAAACGACCTTTGTTTTTTACAGTGAGAAACTGGCACACACACACACACATTGATAGCCTACTATTAAGAAAAACACTCTTATGCTTGCCAAGGCTGCGTTATATTATTAACAAAATGTTAGTAAAATATTGACATTTAAAATAACTTTTCTATTTTACTGTAAAATAATGATATGTGATTTACTCCTGTGATGCAAAGAATTTCCAGCATCATTACTGCAGTTTTCAGTGCATGATCCTTCAGAAATCATTCTGGCATTATGACAGTGACCTCTTTGAATGGCCAACCATCAAAAACTGTTAACAGAGATTTAACCCTCTGGGGTTCTTCGTTTAACAGTCACACTCGGGGCCTTCGGGTCAAAATTGACCCGAAGGGCGGGATTCATATTTAAAAAAGAAAATCATATTTTTTTTTTACTTGTTTTTTATAATATTTTTTCTTTTCTTTTTTGGTGTTTTGGGAAAATTTGAAAAATAAAAAAAATTATAATTAGTATTAATGCAATAATTATGACCAAATTTTCCCCCATTGAATATAAAATAAAAAAATATTTAATTTTTTTTTTTTTTTTTTTTTTTAAGCTGTATTTCATTTTGGAGTCAAGCCTAGGCCTCATAAAAGCAATTTTTGAAATTAGATGGATCCCATTTCGTGGACAAACTGAGCTTTTTAATAATGCAAAACACATGTATAATCTGAATTTTTTGGTGTGTTTGTGTATAAGGTGTGTTTGTGTGTGTGATGTGTCTATTTTGCACTCTTGATGTTTTATAGATTCACCCCTTCACTGTTGTGTGCTTTTTTTCAAGATCGTTGCTGATTTGTAGATTGTACGCACAAAAAAAACTCAGTATTTTCACATTTTTGCCAATTCCCCATTCATTTCCTATGTGGGTCATTTTTGACCCAAAGGTCCTGAGTGTGACTATTTTTTTTTATGACCACTTAGACTTTTCAAATCCTGTCCCCAATTTTTGGGGTGTTCATATACCAAGTACCATTTAAAGTCACCAAGTTTCGGACCATTCCGATGAAGCTACTATTTTTAACATTTTTTTATTTAAACGCTTCTGGTCATTATTGACCCCGAAGAACCCCAGAGGGTTAATAAAGATAGATCATACTGTAGAACTTGAAATTATAACATTTGTGTTACAGTAAAAAAAACAATGCTTTTATATTAACCCTTGCATTGGACATGAAGAAAGGTGCATCTCTGTATTCATGAGTTATGAATAGAAGCATTGTGTATAGTATCCAGGTGCTGAGGTGTGTCTTTAGTTTGCTGAGCTAATAAACAAACAGATCTGAAAATGATACAAGCTCAAAGTAGATAGAGCTTTTTATCCAGTAATGATGGTTTCAAAGAGTTAACAGGCCGGCTGTGGGCGAACCATGGCTTAGAGTTTATCCAAACAGTGACTTTTATAAAACAGAGTTGCTTTTCATAGATGGAATAAATGAACATGATATTTATGGCTGTGTTTTTTTTTTTTTTTTCACTAAACAGTTATAGTTTAAAAAAAAATGGTTTGACTTGAAAAAATGAGTAACCTGGCTGTCTTAAAATTTTGAGTTCATTGAAATGAAAAAAGTGAGTTTAATCAATAGAAAATCAAAATGTGATGTTATCTGAACCACATTAATTATCTACGTTGGTTTGACAAAAGTAAATCATTTTTTACCATGCTGCACTGTTAACTAAAACCATAAAAGATTTGTTATAATATACACTGTAAAAAATATTGTTGGTTTAACTTAAAAAAATAAGTAACCTGGTTGCCTTAATTTTAAGTTCATTGAACTGGAAAAATTGAGTTAATACAATGAAGGAGTTTGATTTAAGCGTCAGAAACTCAAAATATTATGTTATCTGAACTACATAAATTATTTAAGTTGATTTGACAAAAGAAAAAATGTTGTGATTACAAATCATGAAAATATATTTTTTTTACAGTATATGTATTTTTAACTTTTTTTACAGTATTTTTTCAATAGAAAATCAATGTTACTAAAATAGCACTGCTTCAGTCTTAATCACAAACCTCAAAGTGAGCTGGAATAGCCCTGCAATGTGAGTCATTCACTGTCATTATTTTCAGCGCAAATATGCCTCCTTTCTACATAATTTAGGCGTATAGAAATACAGAAACCGTAAAAATAGTCCATAAAATGTTTCCAGTCCTCTTACTGAAAACGTTTTGTTCTTCACTAAAAATCTTCCCCTCAAACGAGTGCCGATATCAGCTATCTTAGAAAAATAACTGGTTTGAGATAAGAAAAGTTTGAGTTATGTCTTTGTGTCTTCTTGAACATGTTTGCCCGAAGTGTTTTCACAGGTGTCCAATCATTGTGTGTTCGTTTGCTAAAGGAAACCCGCATGTGAGTACGAGCAGACGTGGTTACTAACGTGACATCATTCTGCATATAGTGATCTGAAAAACAAGATAATGAGTCGCACAAACACTTCAGTTCATGCCACTGTAGCCTACACAGGTAGACGGCGCAGGACCCAGACTGAGGGAATGTCTCTTCTGCCGGGAAGTGCCGGGTTTGTCCTGATAAGAATCTATCAGATAGAAGCACTCGACTGGTCATTGTCTGGTCTAGGAGAGAGTGAGGAAGTCATCAAACCATAAGCACAGCAGGGGTGAGAGACACACACACTGATAAGGATATCCAGACATGAGCACAGATTGACCTTGTTTGTGTCCCAGTAGAAATGTGTTACACCTTTTTACACCGTCTGAAAGGGTCCGCTTGACCTACATGGCAGGTTCGTGAAGAATTCATACATGTGCTCATCATATTTCTTGTAATGCATATTTAATTTACAACATACAGTAGAACAACCTCTGATAGCGTATTGCTTTTGTAAAACACTACATAAAATGCCATTCAAATGTTTATGGTACGTTTTTTTATTCAGCAAGGATTTATTACATTTATCAAAAGTGATTCTAAAGACATTTATCATGTTCTTTATGTAAATGTTGTACTTTATATGAGCAGCACAACTCTTTTCAACATTGATAATAATCATAAATGTTTCTTAAGCAGCAAATCATAATATTAGAATGATTTCTGAAGGATCATGTGACACTGAAGACTGGAGTAATGATGCTGAAAATTCAGATTATAAATTTAATTTTAAAACATATCACAATAGAAAACACTTATTTTATATTGTAATAATATTTCACAATTTTACTGTTTTTTTGATACAATAAATGCAGCCTTGGTGAGCAGAAGAGACTCAATAACAAAAACAGACTTTTAAACAGTGGTTTAGTTATTTTTTTCTTTTAACAATTTGGTTTACAGTTCCAGTCCACATTAGTTTGTCAATCCACTCAGACATCAAGACATGAGATTTTGCTCTTTGTATGATGAAAACTTTAGACGGCGCTTTTAAAGAGAAAGGACTTTGAAAGATTAATGATGTCAGTTTGAAATTGGGGGAAATACAATGCAACCAAAGATTGTGTGAGTCTGAGATTCTCATTGGTCAACAGATGCATACACTCTAAACAATGCTGGGTTGTTTTAACCCAAATTTGGGTCAAAAATGGACAAACCCAAATGTTGGGTTAAAAATGTAATTGAAAAACTTCAACTTTCACTTTCAACTGTACATTTTTAATTACATTTTTAACCCTTTGTCTATATTTGACCCAAATTTGGGTTGAAACAACCCAGCATTTTTTATGTGCCAAATTGTTTTGCAGCAAAAGTTAACATTTTTGCAACTTTTGATTAGCATGACAGAGCAACACTTTGGCAAACTCTTGCCCTTTTTCCTTGTGAACTCTTGTCCTCGTGATCCCTATTGACATCAATAGATTTGCCACAATTGCCAAAGCAATGTAATCTCAAGCATGTAAGTGGCTTAAATCCAAATATGACTGTGAAAGAATAGTACAGGCGCACCTCAAACGTTTCAGTATCTTGCGGATTCATTGTCTTTACCCAGCTCTTCCTCAGAAGTGCCAATGTCACAACTTGGGTTCTTGTAAAGTCCATGTTTCCTGGAAATTGCAAACATAAACCAATAAGACCGGAGACTTCCATTTTAAGTGCAGCTCTTGCCATTTTTATGCATCTGTGGGTGTGAGTGCGGTAAACACTGACTAATTACATGTTTTATAATTAACCAGATAGTTGACGAATGACTGCCCTTATGGTCAGTTCTGTTTCTTGATAATTTCCTTAGAAGTGCATCAGTTCGGTTTTAAGGCTGTGATGCAATACAATGTAACTCAAAAAGTTTTTTAAAAATGTGACCATGACAGATGGCATGTGATCTCAATATGAGAGTCAGTTCTTTGTGGTTTATTTTTGTATTTTTAGTTGTAGACATGTGAGGAATATACTCAACCCGAGGATGAGCGTTTTGTTTTAGATCACAAGAGAAGTGTGATCTGGGATCAAACCCAAAACATGTATGACATCATTCCGAAGTCTTCAATCACGCAAGTAATAACCACGAACACACAGCATGTAAAATCCTGCCCTGTGGATGACACTGATTCCATGTGATACCAGAAAGGGGAATTTATTTTTTATGTTTAATTATTTGTTTGTTTGCTTTTTATTCATTTACGCTTGCTTTGGTTTCAGAAAAGATCTCAACAGCGTCTCAAACTGTGCTCACGTTTTCCAAGATAGCTGCAATCAAAGGTCAGACGAGATTTCAATGCGAATTTAAATATTTCTCCACATTGAGGTTTTAGCTTTGCACTCTTTATGTATGGCAACAATTGTCTGATTTGTCTATTTTTATTTCTCCTGATACTTTAAAGAGGTAGTTCACCATAAAATGAGAATTTAAGTCCTCATTTACTCATCCTGGTATCCAGTCAGAAAGAAAGTTGACAGATGCGAATGCGATAACTTGGATTGTATTTAATTTTTGTGTTTTTATCAATCTTGATTTCTCACAGAAAACCAAAGGCCAAGGTCAGGATTTTCATAAAATAATTCATGAAATTTCCTTTTGTTTTCCACCAAAACCAGAACACTTGGAATATACGGCACATGTTGCATGGGATCATTTTGTGATACTTTTCCATCTTTTTTAAAAAGATTGATGCTGGTCGTTATTCACTGCCATTATATATTTAAATTCTCCTTTTGTGGCTTGAAAAAATAAATAATGACATACTGCATTACATTAGAACAACACCAGGGTGAGTAAATTATGACTTAATTTTCATTTTAGGGTGAACGAACCCTTTAAATTAATTGTAACTTCAAAACTGATCAAAATGATTTATTATCACTAGCTATGAAAGGGAAACTCCTGAGTTTCTTAAAAGGTTACCCACTCCTTGAGTGTGTGTAATGACTCTGCCTGTTGGTCTTGTGGAAAGTTTCACAGCTTCTTTTGTGGGTTAAACCATCAGTGGTCTGTTCAATTTTAGCAGAACTATGTTCTGATCTCATGATCAGCGCACCGCTACCTTGAAACACACATATATGATGCTGATGTGTGATTCTGGCAGGACATCTGTCCTTACTCTAAGGACAATCAGGTTCTGCTCTATGTGAAATGAATACACCCCAATTTCACCGTCCAGTCAACAGTCAGATAAACTGCCTTTGTAATTCTTCACTCTTTATCTCAACTGAGATGAGAAGAACCTGAGCTGACACTGTTTCAGTCAGGCGTGTTGTTCCTGTATGATCATGTCCCTCGACATCACAGCCGCTTACTGGAGAACCTTCATCTGAATCTGAAGGACACTAGAGACTCGTCTGTGTTTCGCAAGTCAAGCATCACTATTACAGCTCATACTTAACCCTCTGGGGTTGTTCGGCCCAAATGGACTCGAAGAATTTAAATTTAAAAATTTTAAAAATCACAGCTTCCTCGGAATTGTCCGAAATTTGGTGACTTTGTTGATATTTGGTATTTGAACACCCCAAAAAATTGAGGACAGGATGTGAATAGTCTAAGTGGTTGTAAAAAAAATAGTCACACTTGGGGTGTTCGGGTCCAAATGGACATGCATGGAAAATTGGCAAAAATGTGAAATACTGAGTTGTTTTGTGCGTACAATCTACAAATCAGCCACGATCTTGAAAAAAAGCACACAACAATGAAGGGGTGAATCTATAAAACATCAAGAGTGCAAAACAGACACATCCAGACACACACACACACACACACAAACACACTTTTATACACAAAAATTCAGGTTATACATGTGTTTTGCATTTTTAAAATGCTCAGTTTGTCCACCAGATGGCATCCATCTCATTTCAAAAATTGCTTTTATGAGGCCTAGGCTTGACTCTAAAATGAAATACAGATTTAAAAAAAAATATATATATATTTTTTTAAATATTTTTTCTATTATGTTCAATGGGGGTAGATTTTGTCATAATTATTGCATTAATACTAATTATATATATATATTTTTTTAATTTTCTCAAAACACCAAAAAAGAAGAGAAAAAATATTGTAAATACGAGTAAAAAAAAAAATCATAAAAATATGAATCCCGCCCTTTGGGTCCATTTGGACCCGAACACCCCGAGTGTGACTCTGAAACAAACAACCCCAGAGGGTTAATGTTAGCCCATTTGAAGAAATCCCTAAACTTAAATATTAAGCTTTGGCCTGGTTTACACTAAAGGTATTAAGATGCGTTTCGGCCGATCGGATCACAAGTGGATGATGCGGTAAATACAAGTGTAAACAGGGTCTAAAATGTTTTGAGCACTTCCAGAGGTAGTCAAAAACATATTCGAACATTGCTTTCGTAGTGTAAACGCTCATGTGATTGAATGCGTTTAGCCACAAAACACTGTCTGAATGCGTGAACATTATGAGAAGGCGGGATTACGATAGCCAGGCGGGATTTAAACTTTGTCAGCTGGAGACCCAAGTTGACCCAAGACGAAAAACGTACCAAGCACACTGTTCTCTCCATTCCTGATTTTTAACACACACTCACAGTGCTCGGCTGGTCTCAGAAAGAGCTCATTTGTAAATTGCATAGCTTCGTTTGTCCATTAGGTAGATCGAAAGATGGAAAAAAAAACAAAAAAAAAAACTAAATACTGTATTGCAAAGACCTAAAGTCTCATTTAAAAGGCAGGAATCCCCAGATAGAGCTTTGATGTTTAATACAGGTCTTTGAGACTTATGTTATATGTGCAGACCACTTCTTACCATCCTGCTATTATGTGTAATGCTGGATAAGTTGACAAAACCTATAAAATCCAACATCATTGTGATTAAAATGAAAACTGGATGTCTGCATCATCCCTTGATGATGGCATCCGCCGCCTGCGCATCTTACTCATGTATGATTGAATGAGGGGAATTCTCTTTAAAAATCCACACCCTCGGGGGCTGTTTAATCAAAGCCAGGAGGACTTGCACCTTCACGTTGTGACAAGAATATGATAGGCCTTGCTCAAACCCTATGTGTCACTCTAATTAATGCCGTATTCTCGGAACCATGGACAAAAACTGGAGTTACGTCTCCTTCTTTAACTCTGGGTTTGCCTGGAGCGGATTCTAGACCACCAGTTCCCATGGAGTCTGATTTTGATTGACAGTAGGTCTGTTTGATGTCACAGACCCTTTTTCAAATGGACAGATCATTGTCGCTAACAAAGGAGCTGAAGTCATTCGGTTTCTTTATGACGTGCGTAATTACAAGATTCCATAACAGCGCACTATAATTAAGGCAGAATTGTGTTTTGTTACAACAATGTCCTTCAAACTTTACACTATAAAAGTGAGGTCAGAAAGAGTTTTTGTTTTTTTGAGCATCAAATCATCATATTAGAGTGATTTCTGACCGATCATGTGACATTGAAGACTGGGGGGAGGGTGATGAAAATTCAGCTTTGATCACAGGAATAAATTACATTTTGCAATATATTCAAATAGAAATCCATTATTTTGAATTGCAATATTATTATATGTATTTTTAATGAAATAAATGCAGTCTTGGGGAGCAGAAGAGACTTCTTTTTTAAAAACTGTAAAAAAAAATCTTACATTTTTGAAAAGTAGTTTTCACTGTCTGAATGAATAACTTTGCTATAAACCACAAACAGCAACAACATTTCTTGCTTATTTCTGCTTTTTTTGAAACCAAAAGTGAATGTATAAGAAATGTCTTGGAAAAATCGGATATAAAGGATGCTTTCCGTATGGTGCGTGATTTGATACGTCTCCTAATGTAAAAAAAGAAAGTCCCTTTATTAAGATCAGAGCAGGTTTAAGCGTAAACGAGTAATCCGTGAAAAATCAGCTTGAAAGTCCCAGTATTTGGTTTCCGTAGCCTCAGGGACACGTCTCCGACAGGTATAGACAGGTCTCACGCAGGTGTCTGTATACAACCAATTTTATCTGGAATGATCTTACTGATTGGCGACCAGGTCAAACCAAGTTAAAACTTTAAAGTCCCACATCAGTAGCTTGAACAGCCTATTATTTGTTAAACAACCTCAGGAGAGTTTCACATGTGAACCACCTTGTGTGAGTAACGCAGCAACAAAGCAAGCCGTATTCTGTTTGAACTTTTCTGAATGAACTTTTGAATATTCTCTCTTTGCAAGAGAATTTAAGAGGGATCGCTTTGAAGTCTTGTGTGCATGGATAACCAAAGGTTTTTGAAGAACATACTGGTGCAATGGGTTTGTCATACAGCACTGTAAATATCATTCAAATAAGGAGCCATTTCACAAATCTAATATGGTACCTTTCGGCTCTTTGCATCAGATTTGAGTTGAGAGCCACAGCAAAGATTTTTAGTAGCCTAAATATAATCTGTGGAGAAACGCTTGACTTCAGAAGACGTCTAAAAAACGCATGGACAACGTCTAAAGCGCTTCTTTCCCCCCCTTTTTTAAGCTTGACCACCAGGATATTCTTTAAAAATATATGGCGTTATTTTCCTGTCAAATGTTGAGAGCACATTATTGTAGCGCGAAAGTGCAATAATGTAATGCGCGAGCGCGAAATAATCTCTCTGCTCCCGCGCGGATTAAAACGTGCCGAGCGCGAATGCCTCTGCTCGCGCGCCCAATTACCACGGGCCTGTTGAATGCTTGAATCTGATTGGTTGACGTTCTAAGGGGTATGGGCTCTATGCACGGCGGTATTTCCGGTGAAGGTCCAAGGATGCTCGATAACTTCCGCCGATCGTAGAGTCCAATGCAATATCGAGAGTTTATATTGAATTTTATACTCCATGGTTATACTAAAGAAACGTTAGTCACAAAAACAGACACCCCTCGTTGTGTTTATGCTTCTTTTTAAAATTATATTAAGTAAATATAAGTATATATAAAATGACATCTAAACGTATGAAAGTTTCGTTTCAAAGACGGGAGACTCTGCCATAATCCCGTTTTCCTCGGTTTTCCTCCGCTTTAAATCTCCCCAACCAGAAACTGAAGAGCATCCTTGCGTCAAATGCGGAACTTATGCGTGCATATAGCCTATTATTTTCAGGGAAACGCACAGCTAAAGTAGTTCCAGGTCTTTCTTAACCGCATTACTTGTCCGGGTTGGACTTTATTTTATAGGACATGCACTTTCGTGTACTTACAGTATGCAAATAAGGTAACTACATGGGTTAAGGTTAAGTTTAGGTTCAGGGTTAGTAATTGTATTTGACCAGGACTGTAAAATAAAGTGTTACCGTTTTGGTTTTGAAGTTACACGCAAGTTAGCTGGTTGCCTAAAAATATCGAGTTCATTAAAATAAAAAAAAAAATGAATTAATGCAATGGAGTTTGACTTAATCAACAGAAACTAAACTACATTATTTGTCTAGAAAGAAAATTGTGAAAATGTCACAATAGTGACTGTTTATTTACTAGTATTTGTTGCCTTAAAATAAAGTGTTACCAAATATGTGAATTTGTTAATAATTATAATATAAATGTAAATGTATGTTATAATTAGATTATTACTTTTATAATAAATACAAATAATACTATTTTATTTTGACAAAAATCATCCACCCCCATTTGGAAATTTGCTGAGGCCCCCTGCATTTGACAATATACCAACACCAGCCAGAAAAAAATCAAATGAAAAGGGTATTTATGGTGATGAATAGGCCCTGGTGTCATGTTGTGTTTGTTCAGTGGGGTCTGTGGTTGTGACTCAGGCTGGGACTTGATCATTCCAGTGAATCGTGTAACTCTCTTCAGATGAGCTCTCCAAGACATGAGTCACCTGAAGAGAGAGAAAGAGCAGAAGAAGCAAACAATGAGAGAATCCAGAAAATAAGAAGTATGAATGGATTGATATAACACGCTTCCAGCCATGTCACTCCCTTAGATTCGGTTACACACTAACAACGACTGACGCACACTAACAGATTTAGATGCAGCGGCTGCGAGAACGTTTTTGGAGACTCTCTCTCTCTCTCTCTCTCTCTCTCTCTCTCTCTCTCTCTCTCTCTCTCTCTCACTCACTCACACACACACACACACACCTAAACGATTCTAATGATAGGCTGAGAGCTTTTACAGTCAGACTGTGAGCACTCGCATTGCACAAAAGGACAATTCCAAAATTGCTCAAAAGAAATCTAATACACAAATATTATTACTTACTACTAGACAGAAAGACGGACACATAGACAGACAGATGCTTTAGGTCTAACTGTAGGCCTACATGTACTTACATACTTCTGAGCTTTTGGACACTGGAAAACTACTGGGTCAATCTGTACAATGTAAGTTCACAGCGCCATCTGCTGGATAGGCTGAAAAATTAGTTATTTTACTATATGGAATTTTCCACAACCTATTACATCGTGTCGTTGAAGACACATTTGAATATCACTATAAAGTATGATGTTTCTTTATTTATTTTGTTGTTGCAGCAAATCTCATTAAATTCAAGGCCGAATGAACCGCATGGGAGAGTGTTGTTGTGATATGCAAATATCGATGTTTGTTATGGTAATTTGCATCCCTAACTTGACGAAGACCTAATTACTCCGTGTGCCATTAGCAGAATGATGAATTCATTATACATACTTTATAATTCTTTATTATAGTAAATATAGTTCTTAATTTTGTACAAACTGAATGATTGTAACCGATACTCATTTCTGTGGCTGCTAGGTTTGTGTAAGCAGCTGGTGATGCTTTTAAGTCCCACAATGCTCATGGAGTTGAATGATTGCTGCTTCTGCTTTTGGAAACACACCCTTCGGCCATTTAGACGAGCTGGGATTTCTTCAAAAGGTCCAGAAGTCATTCCTATCCCAGGTCTGATCATGTGTCAGGTGTTTGCCTTCAAACTAATCCATCCAGTCCTTTGGGCTCGTCACGTGACCTGCGATTCAGACATCATTTCGTATTGTTCCTACAATGGAGCGTTTTTACAATGAGGAGAGGTTTGGGTTTGTAAGGTAATACAACAAGTGTAGGCTCAAATGTCAGGCCGATAAATAGTGGGGAAATGATCAGGGTGTGTGTTTGAGGAACAGAAGCGGCTCCGCTTATGTCAGTGAAAATCTCATATTTAGCCTACGTTTTAATCCGACTCCATGAACCTGTTCTGGGAATTTACTTCATTGTCCTAAAAAATCTAAGAGCAGCTTATTTTACTTTTATGTTTAGTATTGCATGATTAATCAATAGACCTTTGTAGGCCTATGAGGTTAGATAAGCAGCATATTTTTGCTTCATACATTTCCTTTGGTGTATGTAGTGCAATCTGTATTTGCAAAACTATTATAGTTAGGGAACATATTTAAGCCCATAATCTCTTCCAGAAACTGCCAGGAGCTTAAGAAAGCTTCTTCAATTTAGCTCAGACATTAATATCTTAATGTCTACACTTACTAGATAGCATTTCAATCTACATGTATACTCAGTAAGATGTTTCCAAAAAATAGATTGCTTTTTATTTGGGAAAAATGTCCCATTACAGCAACAACTTTACTCAGTAAGAGGAGGCAAGACTAGAAATATTCAAGATAATAATGATGATTATTATTGTATAGCAGCTTATGTAATCAAAATCACATCATATAATATATAAATAAGCTGTATAATAATAATAATATAATATTTGATTGATATTTAAATATACAAATTAATATAATTGTATATAATCTGGTTTAACTTAACTATAGCATTATTATTATTATTATTATCCTATTATATAATAATATTAATATCCACAATACCAATTATTTTTTTTATTAATATTAATGTTATTTAATATTTCAGAACTTGCTAATATTATTAGGCTTGTAGTAGTAGTAATAGTCCTATTTATTTAATATTTTATATAATTGACATTTAAATATACTAATTGTATAGCATTTGGTTTAAATGCTTTGATTTAAAATGATTTAATATTTTACTATATATATATATATATATATATATATATATATATATATATATATATATATAAACTGAATTAATAATTAATAATTTTTTTTTATCATCCATTCATAAACTGCTGTATTTGATCGTAGTGTAAAATGTGATGTTCACTTCCCTTTAAGAGCGCTGCGCCTTTAAACGCCATACAGAAGCGCTGCTGGTGTGTGTGTGCGCGTGTGTATGTGTGTGAGTGAGAGAGAGTGTATGTGTGTGTGTGTGTGTGTGTGTGTGTGTGAGCGTGTGTGTGTCAGCCGTACCCATCATGGCCCCTGAGCAGCAGCTGATCAGACGAACCGGCGCTCCGCCATCCTCCTCCAGCGAGCCGCGGCCCCGGTGAACCGGCTCCATGTGTCCCCCATCCTCGGTCAGATATCTGAGCAAGAGGGCCGTGCTCCAGCCGCCCGGCGCGAAAATGAATAAGGATTATTCCATTAATCTATCGGTGCAGCAAGTGCTCAGCCTGTGGGTCCAGGGCACGGTACCGAACCTACAGCACTTCACAGGTACGTTCACGAGAAGAGAAAGATCGGGTGAAACGGGTTCATGTGTGTCATCCAGACGCGCGCACACGCCTCTCCACACACACCGGTCAGTCTATTGTACCGGCAGAAACACGAGCAGCTGTGCGCTTCCCATCCGAACAAGGTCACACTTCACATCACACTGTATACTCTGTGCTTACATGCTAAATTAATTATGCATTATAGCCTATTGCATGCAGCACTTAAGTGTGTATTGCCAGTGAACTATACTATACATCGTGGCATCGTGTGTGTGCAGTCTGCTGTGATTGCCTGCATATATATTAACCATCCTAGTGAAAAAGACCATGGGAAATATGGGAAAAAATATGATTTTATGTTGGAACATGTTCAGAAAATACAGTAACGGTATAGCCAAAGTACTTTTCGTAAGGGTAACATTTTTGTTGTTGTGGCTAATGGTATCAAGGTAGCCTATGTATAATTTTCATATATTGTGATATATTTTTTTTTATATAATTTTATTTATTTATTTTTAGTTCAGTATTTTAATAAATACCATGGTAGTACCATCATAGTTGTGTCTGAATTATAGTTTTACCATGTCACCATGTCCAAAAAATTTTGTAATCTGAATAACTATATTTTTTGTAATCTGAATAACTATAGTATGTGTGTTGTAGTAGTTCCCAATGCACCTGACTGTGAGACGTCTGTTTTTGTGTATTAGATGTAAAAGCCATAGACCGCAGTGCTCTAATGCATCCAGCCAGTCCAATGTGAACCTCTAAAAAGCATCGTGCCACCCATCAATCTTTAGTTAATCTTGAGTCATTGCATGGTTTCTGGCGGCTCTCGGCTCGTGTAGTGGAGTAATCATTAGTAATTACCTTCACCATATTGGTCTCCACATGATACTGTGCTTATGGGCTTCTGTTGTTCAGCATTAAACAGTCTTGCCTTGTAGATTGAGTGACATGAGACCAGGCTACGGATACTGTGTAAAAACATATATTCATTGACAAGGGTGTAACCTTCCATGGAAAAACCACAGCAATAATATTTCCCTTTCCTTAAATGATTTTGTTGTGTATATAAAGGATGTTATGATTTGTTTTTGACTGATTGCAGTGGTTCTTAATTAGTGAGTTATGACCATAGACTGGTTATTATGACCCAAAAAGTGCATTAAACCACTAATATACACATATAATAATTATAATGTTACAAAAGATTTCTATTCATATACATTTGTGCGATAATTTTTGTATTTTGTTGGGTCACTTGATGTAAAATCTGGGTCATGAATCAAAAGTCTGGGTGAACAATGTGATGTAATATAAAAGACCACAGCAGGTAAGTGAATGTGTCTGGAAGGCAGCTTGAAGAATTTCTAGGGAACAAGTGTACACTGGTTTTATGGTGCATGAGGCACATGACACACACCCGTCCTTTCACTTCCGAGATTTTGAGATGGTCTCACTGCAGAACAAGAAATCTAGGGGGAGGAGTTGGATCCATATCCAACTCCTCCCACATTACATATACCTAAACTTATACATCTCCACTGCTGATCCCTAACCCCACCCCTAATCCTACCCTTCTCCGCCCCCTGATCCCTAACCCCACCCCTAAACTTACCCATCTCCACCACTGATCCCTAACCCTACCCATCTCCACCCCCTGATCCTACCCATCTCTACTCCCTGATCCCTAACCCTCCCTAATCCTACCCATCTCCGCCCCTGATCCCTAATCCTACCCATCTTCGCCCCCTGATCCCTAACCCCACCCCTAATCCTACCCATCTCCGCCCCTGATCCCTAACCCCACCTTTAATCCTACCCATCTCTGCCCCCTGATACCTAACCCCACCCCTAATGGGTAATCCTACCAATCTCCACCCCCTGATCCCTAACCCCACCCCTAATCCTACCCATCTCTGCCCCTGATCCCTAACCCCACTACTAATCCTACCCATCTCCGCCCCCTAATGCCTAACCCCACCCCTAATCCTACTCATCCCCGCCCCCTGATACCTAACCCCACCCCTAATCCTACCCATCTCCGCCCCCTGATACCTAACCCCACCCCTAATCCTACCCATCCCCGCCCCCTGTTCCCTAACCCCACCCCTAATCCTACCCATCTCCGCCCCCTGATACCTAACCCCACCCCTAATCCTACCCATCTTCGCCCCCTGATCCCCAACCTCACCCCTAATCCTACCCATCGCCGCCCCCTGATCCCTAACCCCACCCCTAATCCTACCCATCGCCGCCCCCTGATCCCCAACCTCACCCCTAATCCTACCCATCTCCGCCCCCTGATCCCTAACCCCACCCCTAATCCTACCCATCTCCGCCCCCGATCCCTAACCCCACCCCTAATCCTACCCATCTCCGCCCCTGATACCTAACCCCACCCCTAATCCTACCCATCTCCGCCCTCCGATCCCTAACCCCACCCCTAATCCTACCCATCTTCGCCCCCTGATCCCTAATCCCACCCCTAATCCTACCCATCCCCGCCCCCTGTTCCCTAACCCCACCCCTAATCCTACCCATCTCCGCCCCTGATCCCTAACCCCACCCCTAATCCTACCCATCTCCGCCCTCCGATCCCTAACCCCACCCCTAATCCTACCATCTTCGCCCCCTGATCCCTAATCCCACCCCTAATCCTACCCATCTCCGCCCCCTGATACCTAACCCCACCCCTAATCCTACCCATCTTCGCCCCCTGATCCCTAATCCCACCCCTAATCCTACCCATCCCCGCCCCCTGTTCCCTAACCCCACCCCTAATCCTACCCATCTCCGCCCCCTGATACCTAACCCCACCCCTAATCCTACCCATCTCCGCCCCTGATCCCTAACCCCACCCCTAATCCTACCCATCTCCGCCCCCTGATACCTAACCCCACCCCTAATCCTACCCATCTCCGCCCCTGATCCCTAACCCCACCCCTAATCCTACCCATCTCCTCCCCCTGTTCCCCAACCCCACCCCTAATCCTACCCATCTCTGCCCCTTAGATCTGGATCCAACTCCGCCCCCAGGTTCTTGTGTACTTTAATGAGGTGCTACTGGAGATTTGCCCAGATTATAATTTTTGCAATCTTGTGGACATCTGGCATGACGCAACACATGATGCAACTTGAGAGAGAATTGCAGGACGGGTTGCATATGAGATAGCAAATAATTCACTCATAAATAAAAAAAAGACATTTATTACTCACCCACCCATTCCAACAGTGCTCAAAAAGTATCTTAATGACACTAGATGACGTAATGTGGCAACTGTCTTTACATCCGTTTTCTCTCAATCCGTGCTCATATACTGTGTTTTAATACAATATATAACCGAATGTCCAATAAAAGCTGTTCCCATTTACATATTTTCGGTCAGATAACAGAAAGAGTATTATTTAGTGACTGACTAGCAGTCCAAAAATCACTAAATTTGCTAGTTGAAAAAGAAAACAGGGTAGAGTAACCAAAAAAAAAGAAAATACCATACATTTATTACATAATTGTAAATAATGACACATATAGATTTTTGGCTGAAGAACGTGATGGGATGAGGTGGCAACTCAGCATTGGTCAGAATACTGCTGACAGAGACAGCTGTGTTCAGATGTGTTACGCAGGAGACATCGCTCTTTATGATGATGAAGGAACAGCACAGGTGCAGAAGCACAGAGACTCAAAGAGAACGTATGGAGATTATGACTCGAGAGGAGAGTTAATGGGGTTTCCTGTTTTGGTCAGTGAAACAAGCCTATTTTGTCATTTCATTTCCTTCTTCTGTTTGTGAAGGAGAAGGAGTTCTGCCTACTTAGCAGTTGTTTGTGCCTTTGGGTAAACAGTGTGTTCTTATAAACGTTGCTTTTCAGTGTCACACGATGATTTGCTGCTCAAGAAACATTTCTGATTATTAACAATGTAAAAAAAAAAAACAGTTGAGCTGCTTAATATTTTTGTGCAAACCGTGACTTTTTTTTTTCAGAATTCTTTGATGAGCATTTAAAATATTTTGTTGAATTGAATGCTTAATCCTTGCTGAATTTACTAAAACATTCAAAACATGAATGTATACTCCTGGTTTCGTGTGGAAATATTCGGTCACTACATTAGGGGTTGTGGGTGTTTCTTTTTTTTTAGAGCAAGTCTGTATTTTTTGTGTGTGCCATTTTATCTATAATACGATCTCACCGTGACATCAAAACCAACATAAACATCCATTATACCCCCAATGAAGTTAATTATCTCAGTATGCAGCGATTGAGTTTGCTGTGTGGAAGTAGAAACTTTCATTAAACGTTTAAACCCTGTTAGCATGACAACTTTGCTCATTGGATCATTATCTCGTTTAGCATTTGGCTAAGTTTATTGTGGTTCGCCACAGTGTTAGATAGCACTAAATTAGCATGTTTGTTTATGTGTGCTTGCTTAATTGGATTAAGGATTTTGTCCTGTGCTGATGTTGAGGAACATTGTCTGACTATGACCATTGACAGCCTGACAAAAGAGGCTTTTGTCACCTCGGAAACTGCTTTGTTGACACGACGAAAACCCAAAGAGGCCTTTCACAAGCCAAACGCTTTACATTGACCCCGCCCTCTTGTTTGACAATATGACCTTAAAAATATGTCCTGATGTTGTTGTATAAATTAGAGTAACCTACCATAACCTGTCACACGTTCTGTCCAGTGTTTACTTTTGTTTGGTTCTTCATAGTTTAATAGTGTTATACATTTGTAGGTAAAAATGAGTGTCTCTGGCAATGTGGGTCAGTAGTACATTGAACTAATAATTTCCATCAGCATCATTCAGTTGTGCTCCTTCTATATCTCTGTGTTTGAGTCTATTTCACTCTCTCTCTCCCAGCAGAAGTGTGTTTTCCTGCATCGCATTGCTAAATTGTCTCAGTAGTAGTTGTGTGTTCTCGGTGCTTTTTGTTAGGCATTGCCACCTCACCTCAGAACTGCAGCAGTGTTCCTGGCACAGCATGGATGGGCTGACGCTTTTCTGATAACAGTGTGTGTGTGTGTGTGTGTTTACAGACCTGCAGCACAAAAGCCTTCTCTGTCTGGACGTTACGTCTCACTTAGCATGTGAGCGGCAGCTTATAGCGTAATCAATACATTGTGTTTGTGTCAGTCTTTAGTCATTTACACATAGATGATGGTTAGTCATGGTTAGTGAGTCAGACTGGTAACTCAAAGGTTGCAGGTTCGATTCTCAATACTGGCAGGAAATGACAAGACCTTGACCTTGAATAAGGCACCTAACACCCAATCACTCCCTAAGCGCCAAAGGGTTGTCCACGGTTTACTGTGTGTGTGTTCACTACTCCTAATGTGTGTGCACTAACATGGTTGGTTTAAATACAGTATGCGTTATCATACTTGACCTTCACATGTCACTCATGATCTAATGCAATGATAGTTTATACCACTCATTAGATCTAGCATTCTGTCTGTTAGCTTTAAATCAGACACAGAGATAAAGTAGTGCGCAAAGGTTGTTTATTTGATTAAATTATAACATTTATTTGAATAAATCAGCCGATCGTGAGAGATTCATTCAAATAAATATTATATATATATAGAGAGATGAGTGTCTTAGTGTGTGTGTGAATTACCTGCAAATTTGCAGTGTCTGTCTTCTAGCAATGAAGTTGTGAGTTGAATTATTTTTAAAAACTACACCGTCCTTGCTGAGTAATATAATCAAGTGATTCAGTTGCGAAGTTCATTTATTAATATTTATATAATAATGAAAGCAGCGCATTAATATAGAACGGACTATTAAACTGACTTGAACCTACCTGTGCATTAAATGGCTTTATTGCACACCCTCCAACCAATCAGAATCTTTTGACAGACTATATATATATATATAGTAATTGGATGTTAACCCAGTAATTGGATTAACATTTTAAATTACATTTTTAACCCAAAGTTTGGGTTAAAACCCAGTATGACATTTGATGACATTTGACATTTTTAACCCAAATGACATTTTTAACCCAAAGTTTGGGTTTGTCCATATTTTACCCAAAATTACGTTAAAACAACCCAGCATTTTTTTTTGGATATATATCCACTCTAAAAAACCCAATTTTGGGTAAAATATGGACAAACCCAAACTTTGGGTTAAAAATGTCATTTAAAATGTTAACCCAATTACTGGGTTTGTCAATATTTGATCCAAATTTGGGTTGAAATAACTCAGCATTTTTTAGTATATATATATACATAGTACATATATATAATAAACAATTTATATATGTCGAAAACATGTTTTGCTGCTTCATATTTTTGTAGAATTTGTTTATGTCCTTGCTGAATAAAGGTATTAATTTCTTTTAAAAACATACTTCAAACTTTTGGACAGTAGTGTGTATCACAGTTTCCACAAAAAAAAAATATTAGGCAGTTTTCCTCATTTATAATAATCAGAAATGTTTCTTGAGCAGCAAATCAGCATATATGAATGATTTGAAGGATCATGTGACACTGAAGACTGGAGGCATGATGCTGAAAATTCATTTCTGTGCTGAATGAACACAGGGTGTTAATGGCACAACGTCTCTTTGCTTCAGGGCACAAACGCTCTGATCAGCACTATATACAGCGTCCCATGTGCAACTATGCAGTTGGTTATTTGACGCGTTTGCTTTGACATGTTAAATTAAAGCTGTCAGCAGTATTTCTGCCTGAGCGTGTTGGTTTCTCAAGCATTTTTCATTTATGCGGAGCTGCATTTCCCAGCGTTCATGACAACAGCAGTTTGATAATCAGTTATGTTGTTGAGCAAAGATGCTCGTCCATGTCACGGAGCCCTCTGGAACAATCCAGAGCTGTCTGATTCTCTCAGTGGAGACAGACTGTCCATGTTGAGTGTAAAGAGAGAGAGATTATGAAAGTGGACTAGACAGTTTATGAGAAAGTGTGGTTGGTGATAGTGGGCGAGTATTTATCGAGGTTCACTGTTGTAAGTACAATGTGTTCTGCTCTGTTAAGATTGGATCTGACTGGAGAACATTTATATAATTTTTGTTTATTTACACACACACAATTAATTATATTTTCATGCTTTTTTGCATAATTTGACTAAATTAACAGCTTGATTGGAAGTTACAAAAAAAAAAATGACTGGTGATATTTGCTTTTTTACTGGGGCCAGTAAGATATTTTTCTATGAATTCTTGTTCCTTTTTTCTCACCAAGGCTGCATTTATTTGATAAAAACACTCTCAAAACAGTAATATTGTGAAATATTATTCCAATTCAAAGTAACGATTTTCTTATTCCTGTGATCAAATCTAAATTTTCAGCATCATTACTCCAGTCTTCAGTGTCACATGATCCTTCAGAAATCATTCTAATATGATGATTTGCTGCTTAAGAAAAATGTCTTATTATTATTATCAATGTTGAAATCAGTTGTGTTGCTTCCTATTTTGGTGGAAACCGTGATGCATTTTTTCATGATTGTTTGATATGTAGAAAGTTCGAAGGAACAACATTTAACCTTTATCTTCATCTCCCGCTCTTCTCCTTGGTAACCAAGTAGTCTTATATTACTATATATATATATAGTGGGAAAATTGTTGGTTGTGTTGAAAATAACGTCAAAACTCAGTGACAGTCATAATTTGTGTTTAATCAAATATACTTGGAAAGTCTGGGTGTGGTATGAGGTTGATATTTAGTCACATAAAAGGTTTTTTTTTTTAAAGTAATTCAAATAAATGACAGATTAATGTGATAAAAATGGTTGGAATCTACTGTGTTAGTGTTTCTTTAACACATTGTAGTTCCTCTTCACTCAAGAAGCAGAAAGCAGAACTTTTTAAAGCAAGAAAAAAAAAACATGCACAAATTACTATTCTACTAAAGTACTTTTGCCAAATTTACTGTGCACAATATGCATCCAGAATCAAATCTTTTTTTTGACTAATTCTTGGATTGAACAGCCAAAAGTTAAACATATTATATCAAATGTTATGTCCATGCATCTGACATATTCATGCATGTGCTCTCTTTTTTTCTCTGTGTGTGTGTGTGTGTTTTCTCTGCAGAAATGTGGTACTGGGTGTTCCTGTGGTGTCTATTCTCCTCTCTGTTGGTTCACAGCGCCGTGGGTCTGCTGATGTGTGTGACGCTGCAGCGTCATAAGAGAGGACGGCTCATCACACTGGTGCTCATCAGCGTGGGCTTCCTGGCCTCGCTCACCGGAGGGGTCATCACCAGTCAGTACTCACACACTTCTGCTCTTCTTATCGGACAATATTAGCACATTAAGTCAAGTGCGCATGTTCTCGGACTTCGAATGAATAAATGTGCATGGTGTTTTTGTGCATGATTCATTAAGTGCTGTTTCTGATCCAACTAAATTTTTACATTTCATTGCCTTGATGCTAGTGTGTTGCTATGCAGTTGCTGAGGTGTTCTGTGTGATTTCTATCTGGAACACCTCAGAAACTGCTTAGAAACCACCTAGCAACCATAACTTTCAAAATATAAGTTTGTCTTCATGTATTGTAATTGTCAGGTGCGGCAGTGGCGGCCGTGTACCGCGTGGCAGGGAAGGACATGGCTCCTCTTGAAGCTCTGGTGTTCGGGGTGGGCCAGACCGCTTTCACCGTCATCCTTTCATTCTCACGGATCTTGGCCACTCTTTGAACGGACGGAAAGCATCATTGATTGACACAGCCAATCAGCCGGCAGAAGAGCCGGGCTCGAGGTGAGGTTTGGCCTGTGGTGCACAGAAATGAGCTTTAGGAGTCACCAATGGCCAATGGACCACTATATGAAACCCTCTGGAGTGGAGAATTTAGCATTTCAAGAAGCAAAAACAGCATTATAGGCCAATGACTGAAACTCACTCGACGTGCCAACTGCCTCGGTGGAGGATTGGGATGAATCCTGGGATGTTTGTTCATCTTTGGTGAACATTTGTTTTGCTTTTGCACACGGATTGCTTCAGCTTTATGTAAACTGAGTGGTGTTGGGCCATAAAGCCAGGACGGATGCATCAAAAGCATCCTCTAATAATTTGTCTTTCTATGTATCCTTAATCAGTGTGGGAAAACACCACTAAACTACAGTACTATTCAGCTGAGCGGTTTGAAACATCCCTGTTTGTGTGATTATGGATCTTCACTCTGGTCCAACAGTATTATATCATCCATAAGAAATGGCTTCCCCTCAGCACTTTCTGCATTTTGAAAATTGTCTAAAAAGTGTAAGATCTGAAGGTTATGCAATGGACCTTAATTGGAGTAATCTGGTCAAATGTATCCATAATGGAAAATGCCTTATTTATAATATGGAAACAGTGGAACAAGAAGTATTGGAAAAGTCACTATGGTCTACAACTTTTTGTTCTGTTATGATGTAATCCATCACCTGGGATTACATCATGGATTCCCATTCCCTGCCCTGTACACATTCAAAATCTGAGCTTGTCCTTGTACAAATGTTAGTTCATAGTAATCAAAGTCTTGATGTATAACCCATTTTATCCAGCATTACTGTGGCAATACTATCCCTACTCGAATAAGGGGACTTAAACCTCAGGCCTTAAAAGACAAGACGGACACCTTCGCCCTGGACTCGTTCGACACAGTTTGAGAGGTTGGCGTACGACTATGTGAGTAAATCAAGAGGTGATTTTCTCCTTTGCATTGGCATCACAGGTTTATTCTGAATATTGTTATACGAGACAAATGTATTGTACTTGAAAGCTGTCGCGTGTCTTTGCCAGCAGGCGTGTGAAATTGCACTGTTAATAATTTGCCTTCCGTAAGTTTCCACCAAAACATTATAAACTAGATTTTTTTTGTATCATTTTCATAAACACCATTCATTTTTAATGTCTTAATGCTAATAATAACCTTATAGTTGAAGACTATTCGATTTGTTTTGAATGTAGATGTTTGCATTTTGAATTTTTTGATATTTATTCGCTCGCACTTTCTATGAAGCTTTATGTAATGTATCATAAAGGTATTTATGAAGCCTTATGCAGTCGTAAGCAGAATAATCGCTTGATGATTAGGGATTCGAACAAACTTGTATTAAATATCGGGTTTGAATGAGAACGCGTTTTACCTGGCGTACAGATAAAGCTTCATAATTAAGTGAGTTTATTTTATTTTCATTTTAAAGCCGCCTAACAACCATCCACAACAAAGACTATAATACGTTAAAAACTGAAATTTACGTGTTATATGAAATGTTATGCTGCTGTTAAAACTGTATCTATGAATAGGAAAGTATTATAATAATAATATTAGGGCTGTCAAACGATTAATCGCAATTAATCGCATGCAAAATAAAAGTTTGTGTTTACATAATATATGTGGGTGCACTGTGTATAATTATTTTGTGTGTATATAAATACACACACATTAAGAAAATTATTATAAAATATTTATATATAATATAAAGTATATATAAATCTACATACAGTATATACATGAAAATATTTCTTAAATATTATACAAGCATGTGTGTGTATTTATTGTATTTAAAATAATTATACACAATGCACCCACATATATTATGTAAACACAAACTTTTATTTTGTATGCGATTAATCCCGATTAATAGTTTGACAGCCTTTATATATATATATATATATAATGCATTTTAAATGTATTTTAATGCATCATAAAGTTTTTCATAATACCTTACAAATGCAACTATTATAATGAATTATAATATATATGTAATTTTTCAAACAAGATCAAACTCAACTGCATCCTCTTTTCAAATGAGTTTGAAGTATTATTTTCATTTTTATATCATGTAGCCTTTGAATCTCCTGTTTATTTTTGTATTTAAGCATTACTAAAATAATATTTTTTTGTTTATTAACATTTCATTCCACATGTGGCAGTGTGAGTCTAAAACAATGTATCGAATGAAAAGTGATGTTGAAATCACCGAAACACATAGGATCGTGGGAAATGATTCCTTTTGCTCTTTTCTTCTGTTGTCATTGACAGTGTTAATTTAAGCCAAAGTATTCCTTATCTCTTCAGCTTTAGGGACTTTTCAAATTGAGTATGATTCTTTTTTTAAACAACCATCTATGACTTTTTATATTGTGTGTTTTTGCTTGTCAGATTTCTCAGCACTAATTCATGAAGCTGTTTTCAGTTTGAACGACTCCTGAAAAAGCTTGTCGTTACTGTGAAAGGCTTTCAGATGTGATCGGTATTGATGAGGGTCCGACTTTATGCAACTAATAGTTGACTTTCAGTAGCAGAGCAGCGCTGCAGAGGGCGACAGTGCACTGTGAATGAGTGTTGAGGGAACAACCGTCTGATTGTGCGAGTCAGAAAGAGTCACATTCAGTCCAGTACTACTATTCGATTCTGTATTACCAATCTACTCTATTGCTGCAGTACACTGCAAAAAATGATTTAAAATTTAGTGCTTTTGACTTGTTATCCAGTAAATGGCAAATATTAAATATCAAAATTAAGCGAGTTTAAGCTTTAAAAAGAGAAAATATATCTGCCTATATCTGGGATAAGAGAAGTACTTTTAAATTAAAAGCGAATCGTTGGCAGATATTTATTCGAAGCATAAAACTTAGACTTCATTTCTAATGTCATTTTGCTTAAGTTAATGTAACTTGATTAATACACTTTTTAATACATGTAGATATTACTGGAAAACAGGATGAAAAATGCTACGAAAATAATTCTATATGCATGAAATAACCACAAAAATTGCATTAAAGATGCAAAATAACTATTTTAAAACAACTTTTTAAGGATGGAACTGAATTAGTTAAACTTAATGAGATGAAAATGATAACATACTGCATACAATTTCACGTTACTTTAAAAAAAAAAGTACTGTGTACAGTCAGTGTGCAGTAGGCAATATACTACACTGTAAAAAATATTGTTGGTTTAACTTAAAAAATGATGTAACCTGGTTGCCTTAAAACTTTAAGTTCACTGAAATTGAAAAATTGAGTTAATACAATGAAGGAGATTGATTTAATAATCAGAAACTCAAAATATTATGTTATCTGAACTACATAAATTATAAGTTGATTTGACTGTGTTTTTACAGTGTAGTATTCCATTCTGAACACAGCGGTATACTTTTTAATTTAATTTTTTTTTTTTTTACAGTTAAATTTTAATTGTTTTCCTCGTAAAAACACACGTTTGTAGAGAGGGACAAAAATTGAAGGGGAATAAAAATAGAGAATTGGCATATTTGAACATGATGTTTTGAAACACAAGCTTTAGGTGTCTGTGTTGATGAGTGAAGCTGTAGTTGTGTAGAAGTGTGCCGTCCGTGTTGCTGTTTGCTTGTGTGTGTTTGAGTGTATTGAAACCGAGTATTTTCCCTTTGCAAGAAGGTTTGATTGATTGCGATGTTTTGATGAAGTTTGCCTGAGCAGAATTGGTGCTGAAACACTTTTATAGCTGCCTTTAAGATTATGGGAACAATAAATCTGCATGTCTTTTCTGCAAGAAAAAAAGCTTTGTTTTTTATTGTTTTGCACAGTTTTGAGGGTCATATTACCAGTGTAGTGTGTGAAAAAAGGCTTATTTTTGAATTGAAGATGTGCCATGAATGGACGATAAGATTTCAGGCCTTGAAATGGAGAAGGTTGTAATACCGAGAGGGTCATGATACCGACACATTCTTGACAGACACAAACACGGGTTCTCCTATGAAACGCCTGTCACGTGTGTCATGCTAAAATGTAACTCTTTTAGACTCTAACGTGTGCAAATGGATTTCTGACAATCCCTCTTAAGCGCCGCTCAGCAGGAAGTGGCGTGTGTAGATAGTGTATGATATGTTCTTTTTTTTAATTTTGTATGAGCAAACAGCTGTGCTTTCCAGCACCTTTATTTATGAACAAATGCTCCTCTGTAAAATACTCTGCGCTTGGTTGAAATAAAAAGGTTTTGCAGTAAAAGTCGCCTTGTGGTCATCATTTACTGAAATGAAAACGTATTGTCAGTAATACATGGTGTATGCAGAAGTCCATAAATATTAAATCAATAAGTCATATTTTAATTTTGCACAACTATATATATATATTTAAGGCTCTGCAAAAGTTAATTTGATTAATCACACATGCATGTACTGTATATATTTAAGAACATGTGTTATTCATATATAAAATATTTATATTTATATATAATATAGATTAAGTATTTATATATACAGTATTTACGTGCAAATCTTAAATATGTACATGCATGCATATGTATTTATCTATACAAAATAACTATACATAGCACACACACATTATATAAACACAAACTTTTATTTTGGATGCGATTAATCGCATATGTATTATATATATATATATGTATATGTGTATATGTGTGTATATATATATATATATATATATATATATTAGGGCTGTCAAACGATTAATCGCGAATAATTGCATCCAAAATAAAAGTTTGTGTTTACATAAAATGTGTGTGTGCTTTATATAATTCATTTTTATATATAAATACACACATGCTTGAATATATTTAAGAAATATTTTCATGTATATACTGTATATAGATTTATAAATAATATTTTTTATTAAATATATACAAGCATATATACATACATATCTATCTATCTATATATCTATCTATCCATCTATCCATCTATCTATCTATCTATCTATCTATCTATCTATATATATATATATATATATATATATAGTGCACCCACATATATTATGTAAACACAAACTTTATTTTGGATACGATTAATTGCGATTAATTGTTTGACAATTGTATATACACACACACACACCATTTTTTTCTTCGTCTATTTATTTCATGTCATTTTTCCCCAATGTTTTTCGACAGAAGTCTTTTAACATTGTGAAATATTATTACATTTTAAACCATTTTATTTTGTAAAATATTGTAAAATGTAATTTCATTCAAATGACGCAGAGCTGAAAATGTTCTGGGCGATTTAATGCATCCCTACTTAATGAAAAAAATTATATAATTATATATAAAATGTAGAAATGTTTGTTTTATTATTAAATAGTTGAAATTGAAAAAAAGAAAAATCCAGTTGGCATAAATAAATGCAATTCATTTGGGTCAGTTTTGCCCGATTGTCATCATATCTTTGACTCAGTGTCTGGACACAGTCTGTTTTTAATATAGTCTTGGCTGACATTTTACCATTTTGGCTCCTTTTTGCCGAATTCATGATGAATAGTACAATGTCAATTGTATAACCACTCAGAAATCACAATAGAGGTCAGACTGACTTGTTTGCTTTTCATAAGTCATTGGTTGCAGAAATATAAAGCGACAAGAAGCGAGTTCATGGCCTCATGGGTTATTTAGTCTATACAGAGGCTTTTCATCTCCTTTAGCCGTCTTTCTGCAGCGCACCCACACTGGCACACTGGCGTGGACGTGCAGACCCAGCGCACCCACACTGGCACACTGGTTTAGACGTGCAGACCCAGCTCACCCTTACCCCCTGCGGTCGAGGAGACGCCCTCCTGGAGACATTCAGAGGGCGCCACGGTACTATTTTCAGAACCACTGTTTTAATCTGAGCACTAAATTTGGTAGAAATCCTTTAAAACGGGCGTGAAGACGGATGTACGACGGCCGCCAGATGATAAAGGACGTGAGGTTGTGCCACACGGCCCGTCTCTGGCTCTGTTCCAAAACCAACAAGCTCCCTGTCCAAGTAAGCAGCTACCTTTAAAGGGATAGTTCACTTTGAAATTAATTTTTGCTATGTTTTATCTTACCTCAAGGGCATCCAAGATGTAGGTGTCTTTGTTTCCAGTATTTTCAATTTTGATATTTTTAGGTCAAAAAAGGCCTATGGTCACCACCTCAAAGAGCATGTACAGAGAAGTCCAAATTAAACATGATTTAATGACTCGTAAATGTAAGTACACACTGATGGCCTAAGACACGAAACGAGCGGTTTGTGTGAGAAAATGAACAGTGTTTATATCGTTTTACCTCTTGTAATCACAGCCACGTCCAAGTGATCTGAGGGCGTGGACGCTTCGGTCTGCACAAGCGCTGAAAAGCCCTGTAAGTGATCTCTCACACGTCTATGTCACTCATTGTTTTCACAGAGGTTACCCTTCACTGTGAAGATCTAAACATATTTAGATATACAGGAAATCGCAATTGAAGACGATTTCGATATAACAGACAACGTTGAATTTTTTTCGCAACCGCGCGAGAGATCATTTCCGGCACTTGCGCATACCAAAGCGCCCGCGGCCTCAGAGTACTTGGACGTGGCTGTGGTTACAAGAGGTAAAACGATATAAATACTGTTCGTTTTCTCACATAAACCTCTCGTTTTGCCATAAACGCACCATAAGCCTCTCGAAATAACCGCCAGACTCACACGTCCTCCATGTCTGTAGTTTTTTTTTTTTTTGTAGTTCTAACTGAATCCTCGTCCAATGCGCGATGGGTTGTGGGCAATATTAGCCGTAAGAGTGTGCATCGTTCGGATTCTGACCGACCATCTGGGTCTCATTACGATTTAGGATGTACTAATACTATTTAGGGCGGATAGTATGCGAATTCGGACGCAGCCCATGTCTACATGCCTAAATGCATTGAGTTGCTTCCTTGTGATTGGCTGATTAGATAATTGCATTAATGAGCAGTTGAACAGGTGTACCTAATTAAGTGGCTGGTGAGTTGTTGTATAGGCATAATAAATTAAATATCTTTTCTTTTGTCTTTCTTGCTTCTGATTTTTGTTTCTCTGCTGTAATGTTAATTATAATTATATTAGGCTATTGGAACTTTATTACCTAAAATTTAGGACTTACATTTTCAGATCATAGCCTGCAAAGTTCTATTAAAGTTTGCAGTATGCAAAACATTTTGAAATAGCTGTGTGATGCCACATATGTATGTACTGTTGTCAGCTCACAATGTCCTGAAACAGAGCCACTGATCAATTATGCTAAGTGATGGCTCTGAACAATCAAAACCATTCCCAGAGATTTTCAAAATCACAAAAGTGGATCAAAACGTCAGCTCAATGCCCAACAACTGTGTGATTTGTCAGCCACGCCCACGTCACTCTCTATTTTGGCTGCGCGGCCGCATCAAAGCCCCCAAAAATGAGTGTCCACTAGAAACGTCCCAGGGCAAAGTATCCTGTGTTGAAGCCTGTACCCCATTTGGATGCTTAGACCTCTGCGGACCTTTCCGTGGACCTTTAAATGAGCACAATGCTCATTACTTTAACAGCACAGCTGCGGAAGTTCAACAAGATGGTACAATAGAGTCACAGCAGAGGAATTTAATCAGCTAGTCTGGGAGTCAAAGTTCCCTGCTGATTATCGCTGGCTTTTATTATTGTGTTATTTTGTTATTTCATTCCAGGATATTGTGTGCATTGTGCTGGCCAGCTCTGCTGCGCTTCAGCGGCCCCCGTGTAAAGAGTCTTTCAACACTTCTAGTGAAGTATGGAGGGAGTCGGGTCTACGCTAGCGTTTCTACTGTATGCAATGTGCCTGGAGACTGATTCAGGAAGTGCTTTATAAGAGCCGTGCATAATCATCTTGCGATTGAAACGGAAGTTGCGGTTGTCTTTTCTGCCCTATATTAGAGAAACGGTTTCTCAAACAAGAATTAATGTAGGGCGGGATTTGATGTTGTCAATTAGGATTTGATTGGATGTTTGAACGGTTGTGGTTTGCTATTGGTGGATCTCATGTAAGTGACAGGTTGCCCCGCCCTTATTTTTTAAAGATGTTTAAAGATGACAAATAATTAGTGCAATATTTCATAAATAAAGAATTGACGATTTTACGTGCATTATATTTAATTGAGTCTGACTGCATTCATCTGCATATCAATTTTGTCTCAACCATTTCTCTTAAAGGGATAGCACCCTATTTAAAATCGCCATCATTTACTCAACCTCGAGTTCCAAACCTGAATGAGTTTCTTTCTTCAGTTGAACACAAACGAAGATATTTTAAAGAATGTTGTTAACCAAACATTTGACCGAGGCCATTAACTTCTGTTTTAGGGGAAAAAAAATGCTTTGGAAGTCAATGAGGTCCATCAACAGGTTAACATTCCTCAAATAGAGGTTTGGAACAACTTGAGGGTCAGTAAATGAAGGCATAAATTACATTTTATTTTTGGGTAAACTATCCCTTTAAAATATTTTAACATAATTTGTTGACATAGACCAAGCTGTATTAATGTGCATATCTCTAATTTATCCTTTAAAAAAAGTCTGAGCACAGATGATATCAAAATTTGAAGAAGATGTGAGATATTTGCCATATATTGATTTTTCTCAGAACAGTGTTGTTATTGTGAACTATATAAAACTGAATTGAAATATGAAATAACAAATAAAATATGAATAAATGAAATAAGTTTAAGTTAAAGTAGAACTAAAAAGACTAAATCGAAGCTAAATAGAAATATATATATAGCTATATATATATATAAAAATGACTAAATCAAGAACTAAAATAACAACGAAAACTGAAATATGAAAACTAAGCTAATTAAAAACAACAATAATAGTGTTTAAATCCTAAAATAACACTGTATCAGATCCATTTGATCTGCGTTTTAATCTCATTGTTGTCTACGGGAAACAACCGAGACTTCTTTTGTAATGTTTCTTCCTATGAATGTTTTTATGTGCTTTTATGTGTTTTTGAGGTCAAATGAAGTGGATAGTAAGTTCAATTGTGTCACACACACTGTATTATCAATCCGTGGCATAGTAAAGCAGTTTGTCATCGATATCTTGTTTTGTTCCTGAAGGTTGTGGTCACATTGCCATCTCCTCGGCCGAAACGGCGGAGCGGCCCGGCGTTATGCTGAATGTGTTTGACCTGGAAATGTTGGGAACACAGCAGGAAACGGCTGAAACGGGATACACTCGAGAAAAAGACCTTTCCTTCAAACCCTTCTGGAATTTAAAGAATTGAACAGTGGGTCAGAAAAACAGATTCATTATCGAGGAGAATGATATCATATTGTAACCCTTATTTCTTTACTCCAGTCTCTTCGTCGTGGTTAACGTTAATGAAACACGGGTTACAATGGTGAAAGTTCACATTTCTTCTTTAATCAGAAGCATCGGCATAACAGCATGAACAGTCGCCTAACTCAACTCACTTCACTTCACTTTTTTTTCTCCCAGCACGCTCTGCCTTAAAGGGGCAGGAGCACAAAATAACCCTTTGACATACATATATTTAACTTTGTATGAAACAAATAAAGATGTTTAAAATACTCAGATTATTATTGTTTAACATCTGTTTCTTATGAAATAAAATAAAATAAAATAAAATAAAATAATGAACTTGCATAGCAAATATAAAGGTTACAGTCTTCCCCTGCTTATTAAAGAAACGTCCTCGTTTCTCTCTCAGCTATAATACTGAATTACTCAATTCTCAACAATGAACATGAGAACACCAACATTGCATATGCAATAGTGCATCAAAATGTGTATTACCAACACTCTTAGAACACACGGTATGTGAGGTTTGATACCAAAATTATGTGTATAATACAGTACAAAAAAAAATACAGTGAAATACAACCAATTTGTGCCAATCACATCAACAAACAAAATCTTTAAATTTCTCAGGTTTCTTAACCATACGGCCACTGCGAGTCAGTTGAGGTGGGTCCACTGATGGCAATATGACCCTTCCCGGGGCCTGAGAGACTGTAGGGCAAAAACTAGGCTGTGGCACAGATTCTGACAAAGAAACAGTTTGAGACGAACTTTCAGTTCTTGCCCCAAGCGCAATCTGCTTTTCAGCTGGGTTAGGCACACAAGGCGGGATAGAGGGTCGGAAAGGCAAAGCTCCTGACAACGCAGTGAGTGGAACAGAGTGCGGGGCCACAGCAAGATCCACCCCATGAAGCACAGATACTGGAGGGGGACTGGCAGGCAAATTTCCTTTGGAACCCTTGCAAGGCTTTAGACGATTGTGATGTACCACCCACCTTCTTGACTGAGAATTTCTTGGATCTGTAATCTCATACGTTACACCAGGGCTGCCATCCTTGTCCATTCTCCTCAGAATTTGAAATGGCCCTTTCCATTTAGGAGCCAGCTTATTTTGCTTCTGCGCTGGGTCATCCAAAAACACTAAGTCACCTGGCTTATGTGGGTGGAAGAATGTCTTTTTGTCATACTGCTGTTTCTGTTTAATTTTAGCTGCAGTGGATTGCACAGTAGCGTCTCGGAAAGCATGCGACAAACGTGTGGTCACATCTCGAGCATAGTCCGCAGGGGTACCTGGTGTACAGGAAGTGACATTCGGACTACAGTTCAAAAGGATATCGGCGGGTAGTCGTGGTTCTCTGCCATGTGCAAGAAAGAAAGGAGAGAACCCTGTGCTGGAATGAACACTGGAGTTATAAGCCAGCTCCACTTGAGGCAGATACCTATCCCACTCACCCCCACTTTCACAAATGTACTTTGCGAGTTGGTCTTTCAATGTTCGATTCAGTCTTTCGACCATACCATCGCATTGGGCGTGATAGGGAGAGGTACGGGTTTTCTCTATGCCAAGTTGACTGCACAAATGTTTAATCAAATCACTCTCAAACTGTCTACCTTGGTCTGTATGGAATATCTCAGGGACCCCATGCTGTTTAATGTAATCCTCAAAGATACACTGTGCTACAGTTGTAGCACGCTGGTCTTTCAGAGGGTACAGATTGACAAAGCGGGTAAAATAGTCCATTACAACTAAAACATACCTATTCCCAAGCGAAGTAACAGGTAGCTCAGTGATGTCAGCAGCAATTCTTTGGAATGGTCTTTCCGCACTGATCGACTGTAACGGGGCCCTTTCATGAGGAGTGGTAGAACTACAGGACTGACAGGATAAACATTCAGCACAAAATTGATAGATATCACGAGACATGTATGGCCAATAGCACATTTTCCTGGCTCTCAACAAAGTACGCTCAGCACTCAAATGTCCACTAAACTTTTCTCCATGAAAACACTTAAGAGCTGTTTGAATGAGTACCTCAGGCAAGACTATTTGGTAACCAGGAGGGCTATGGGGAGATGATTTTACTCTGCGACACAATATACCCTCTTGGACTGTTAATTTGGGAAATTCATGCCAGAGTTTCCTCAGTGCAGCAGGTGAATGTTTGAGTCTGCCCAATGGGGGCCTGTGATTACCAGTCTCCTTCCAGTCAATGACAGTACTAAGACAAATGTCAGCTTTTTGCTGAGTTTTTAATTCATCCAAATCAACTGACAGTGTCAGATTCATGTCAGGAAGAACTCCGCAAACATTTGGCATTTCAGCAGAAGAGGAAACACTTTCAGCAGAGGTATGGCCGAGAATGACACACTGCACCGCTTTTGTTTCTGTCACTGGCGAACTAGGACGTCGCGACAAGGAATCAGCATTGCTATGCTGCTTTCCTTCTCTGTGTAAAATGGTAAAGTCATACACATCCAATTCAAGTATCCAACGTGCTCTTCTCCCTGTTGGGTCATTGTCAACTGCTGCCTTTTTCAGATACAACAAGGGTTTGTGGTCGGTAATAATTTTGAATGGGGCTCCTGACAAGAAATGTCTGAAATGTCGGACAGACCACACCACAGCCCAAAGCTCACGGTCATAGGTTGACCATTTCTTTTCAGAAGGAGTCAAAGTATGACTAGCATACGCAATTACTCGTTCCTTCCCCTCCTGCATCTGAGCAAGCACTGAACCTACACAATCATGAGAAGCATCAGTGTAGAGTAGAAAAGGCTGTGTGAATATAGGGTGAGCTACGATGGGAGGATTAGTGAGGGCATGTATCAGTGATCTAAACGCATCCTCACATTCAGTCGACCACTTAAAGACAGCACCCTTTTGGGTTAGAGCATGAAGGGGTGTGGCTATTATAGCAAAATTCCTGACAAACCTTCTATAATAGGAGCAAAGACCAACAAATGCTCTCACCTCTGTGACAGTCCTGGGGGTAGGCCATGACCGGACCTTGTCCAGGTTCTTTTCATCTGGCCGGAGACCCTGACTAGATACAACATGACCCAAATAAGACACTTCACTGCGAGCAAAATGGCACTTACTACCCTTCAATTTTAGACCTGCCGAACGAAATCGACTGAAAACCTCCTCAAGACTGGTAAGATGTTCATTGAAAGTCCGACTGAACACCAAGACATCATCCAGGTAAACAAGACAAACTTTCCAATTAAGACCCCGAAGCACCAGCTCCATCAGTCGTTGGAAAGTTGGAGGGGCATTCGTAAGACCCATTGGCATTACCTTGAATTGGTATAAAGCACTGCCTGTACTAAATGCCGTTTTCTCCCTATCATCAGAGTCTAGCTCAACTTGCCAGTATCCACTTGACAAATCCATTGTACTAAACCAACATGCTCCTGACAAGCTGTCTAGAGCGTCTGATGGTCGGGGTAAAGGGTACGAGTCTTTTACAGTAACTGCATTAAGCTTCCTGAAATCAATGCAGAACCTGTAACTGCCATCTTTCTTTTTTACTAAGACGACAGGGGAAGCCCAGGGACTACAACTTTCTTCGATGACGTCATGAGAAAGGAGCTGCTGAACTTGCCTGTCTATCTCAGCTCGCATGTGTGGTGATGTTCTATAAGCCCTCTGCTTGATGGGCTGTGCATCCCCAGTACGGATGGTATGCGTGACCAAATCTGTACGACCATAGTCATAATCATTTGCACTGAAGATATCTGCATATTTGAAAATCATAGCCTCTAGCTGAGTCTGTTGTTCTCTGTCCAATGCAGATTGACCAAGCTCTACCTTGGGTTTTGGGCAAGGTTCAATTTTTGTCTGTATCTGAGCTACTGTGGGTTCCAACATTGTATATTCTTCACCTGGTTGAGAGACTAAAGAATGGAAATCACCTAGCCTCGTGCCACAGGGAACATGAAAATCCTCACACGTCGGATTCATAGCTCGAACACAAGTCACGCCTGCTCTTACAGAGGCCACTGTACGTGCTACAAAAAGACCTGGTACTGTTTGAATTTCGGGGTCTAAAATTCCATCATAATTGCATGTGAACTCTTTTTCCCCAATATTGGGCTGAATCCTTGCCAAAACGTTCATCTGTGACCTGGCTGGAATCACAATGGGCTCTAGTGTCACAGCACTGCACCTAAGGGGAGCTATATGCTGTGAACACAAGAGAGGAACAGTCCAGTTCCACAATTTTAAATGATTCTCCCTGAGATCAATTTCAGCGTGATGTTTGCTAAGAAAATCCCACCCCAGGATAACAGGCTGTGCAGCATTTCTAACCACCTGGACATTATGGGTGAACACTTCCTCACCTAGCCTAATACTAATAGGCAACATCCCAAGAGTGTCGAGATAGTCACCAGTCACTGACTTTGCCAGTAGAAAAGATTTCTGAATAGGCTTTTTCATTAGAGAGGGAATCGACATTCTCATTGTTTCGCTAATCAAGGATATTTCTGAGCCTGTGTCAACAAATGCTTGTACAGCAATGTTCTCAATGACAGCAAAGACATAAGGTGTGGGAGTGACAGTAGTTACCAGTTCAGTTTGTTTGGGCCCACTCATAGACTCAGCAGATACTTGGCCCATAGTACCTGCTACCAGACGTTTCCCTGCAGATCAGTATCCCCATCATCGAAACTGACATGATGATCACCAGACGAGGGTAGATGGTCACTAGAAGATCGTGTGCCAAATCTCTCCCCAGAAAATCTGCTGGAGGACAATTCTGTCACATGACGATCCTGCTGACGAGAGGTGTGATGTAAGCGATGATCAGATGTCGGGCCATTATCTTGGCTATGATGACGAGAAGTCGGGCTGGCATGTTGAGCACCATAATGTGGAGGCAGGCTGGCCCGACGATCTCGATGATGTGAAGACGGGCTGACGTGGCGTTCACGATAATATGGCGACGGGCTGATGTGATGTTCTCTGCGATGTGGAGACGGGCTGATGTAACGATCACGCTGCTGTGGAGGCGGGCTAACGTAGCGATCCCGGTGATGTGAAGATGGGCTGATGTAGCGTTCTCGATACCCTTGATGTCTGTTGCCGTCTCTATGAGTGGAGGAGTAAGGCTCCTCATGACGATATGGAGATGATGCAGGTGACGATTGGTATCTCCTTGGGGATGAGAGCGGAGAGTAACGATGTTTATCTCTACCACGTTCAGGTGAGTAGCCTCTCTGTCTGGAGGAAGCATGTTGAAAACTGGGCTCCTGTTGTCTTTTCAATTGACTAACTTCCATCCTGAGAGTCTTAACATCAGCAGTTAGTTGCTTTACCGCAGTCATTATTTCTGATGAAATGTCCCCAGATGATGCTGTCTTTGTGGACACCATAGCAGAAAGTGATTCCCCACTGGGTGAAGTTGCTGATGAATTTAGTGTCAGGCTAGTTTTGTGACTGAGATGGGAAATAGGGGCAAGCCTGAGAACTTCCTGTGCTCGTTCCCACTTACAAGCAATTGCTAATGCTTCCTCTAGTTTAGTAGCGCCATGCTCATGACATTTTGCTTGGAGAACAGGGTCAAGACCAGCTATGAACCGTCTAAATCTTTCCATAGCAATGGCAGGCTCACCATAATTTGGAAATGCTTCCAAAACCAGTCGTGTAATCTCAGCTGCAAATACTTCCAAAGGCTCTTTGGGCATACGTGGTCTGGCATTCACAAAAGTCTGAAAATGCAGCAAAAATTGTTTCCGTCCAAAAACGTCATTTAACGCAGCAACACACTGTTCATAGTTTTGTTGTATCGTAGGAGACAAGGAGAGCCAATAAGCTAAAGCATCTCCACTCAACCGTGTAGGCAAAATGGCAGCCAAATCTTGTGTCTGTGCATCAGCACAAGCTTTAACAGCAAGCTCTAGTCGGGCTTTCCATAAGGAAAAACTGTCTTTATCCTTACCGTCCCCATGGAAACATGGTGGAAGATCGACTTTGAAGTGCAGTACTTTTGTTGTGTGATTAGACGAAGCTGCGTTCTCTGTACGCCGAGTTGTGCTGTCCAATTCGTCATCATCATCGCTTCCGTTGGGAGACGACGCGCGCGCGTGAAGCACGCGAGAATCGGTAGACATTTTCTCGTCGATAAGACACTGTTAAACTTCGAACGGAGCGCGTGATTAAATGGTCACTTTTAAACAGACTAAATGTATCCTCCAAGTCCACTGACCACCACTACGCTTCACTTCACGGTGCATTAGAAATGTGCCGTCGTAGTTAAATGCTACTGCCGTGAAACTTCCAGAAACTCTTGAACTTGAAACCGCTGCCACCAGTCTGTAACCCTTATTTCTTTACTCCAGTCTCTTCGTCGTGGTTAACGTTAATGAAACACGGGTTACAATGGTGAAAGTTCACATTTCTTCTTTAATCAGAAGCATCGGCATAACAGCATGAACAGTCGCCTAACTCAACTCACTTCACTTCACTTTTTTTTCTCCCAGCACGCTCTGCCTTAAAGGGGCAGGAGCACAAAATAACCCTTTGACATACATATATTTAACTTTGTATGAAACAAATAAAGATGTTTAAAATACTCAGATTATTATTGTTTAACATCTGTTTCTTATGAAATAAAATAAAATAAAATAAAATAAAATAATGAACTTGCATAGCAAATATAAAGGTTACAATATCAAAACAAAAACAAGAAGTGACTTTCAGCGCTAAACCAGTCTGTTCTGGTTCGGCACACATTCGGTGTGGGGATTTAAAGGGCACGGAGGACATTTCACTTCATCCAGTTTCAACCAGTTCAGCTTTATTCATTTATTACCATATCACTTTTAAAAGACAACATCTACATATTTGAGATGGGGAATAAACAAGCGATGTATTATTAATTATTTCATAATAAATGGATCATACACACATGGGCCCAGTTGACTTTAGTTAAACAATAAGCAATGCATTGGTTACAGTATTATTTATAATCTTTGGTAATGGTAGTTAATTAAAATGCAGCTGTTCATTTTTGCTCAAGTCCAAATAATATTAACAAAATACAACTTTTAATTTGAATATATTAACAAATGATGAAATTAGCACGAATTAGGAGATTAATTAAATGCCTTAGAAGTATTTTTGATTGTTAGTTAAAAAATAAATAAAACCTAATTGAAAAAAGGGTTAATTAAATGTTTGTTTGTTTTACATATTGTATTTTATTTTGATTTGTTTATTTTACAGAAAAGATTTCGAATTAATAAAAATGAATTTATTTATTCATTCATTCATTCATTATTTTTATTTACGTATTATTTGATTTAATGAAAAATAACTTTTTTTTATTAAACAATGCTGTGTGAAGTTAAAAGCACCACTGAAATGAATCTGAAAATACAATTTATTTTATTAGTATTTTATAAGTCAGTTGCACAATAATACTTTCGTAATTTAAATAAAGGACAATGTAATAAAATAAAAAACAAGTTGAATTGATGTGCTTTAAAAGTTTTCATATCTGAAGAGTCCAACATATAAATTGTGCTTTGATTTTAAAACCACTCGGACTTCCAAATACGGTTGTTTTATGCTGGAAATATGATTTATGAGCACCAAAAGGGCATATTTCATGTGCAAGACATGCTCGTGTGTCTAGAAGACATCAAGACTATAGAACTTCCTGTGTTCTTGAACTTGGAAATGAAAAAAAAAAGAGGAGGAAACCTTGACCTGACCCTTGACCTCTATATAAAGCATATGATGAATTCCTCGAGCTGTGTGTCCAGGTCCTCTGAAGTGTCGGATTCTGCCCCACCAAAGCTCACAATGAACTGGGGATTTATGATGTTCGGCGTATCACGCTATTTTTAGCAGGGCCTCGAATATGGACTCGGTCCTCGGCTCCATTGTTTCATAACACACTCTGGCCGCCCATTGCAGCCAAACGCAGACAATGGAGCATCCTCGCCCCTCGCAGGCGCCGGACAAGTGCCTCTCCTTTGTTCATCTCCTCGGGGAGTGTGTGCTCTGTCGGGACAGCAGCGGGCGGTCGCGTGCGATGACCGGTCAGCTGTCCCCTACTGTCCCAATCCTGTCCCGACGCCACACACAGACCAGCGAGACCCGTGTCACTGAGGATGCTAACATCAAACATCACTTTGACTTTTACCTGCATATCTGGACAATTCGGGCTCGTTCCTGCAGTTGCATAATCAGAAAAAGCTGTCGGCCTTTATGTTCAGACATGGCTACATTTTGGCTAACTGACAAACTCTTTTGTGTGTTGAATATTATCTGCCACTTGGTCTTACATTCTAATGCAATGACATTCAAACATTTTGAGGTGTGTTGTTTTAGTAGAATTATGATATTATTATAGTTTTTATTCATATTTAGGATTTGTTTTTATTTTTATATTTTAAAGTTTTAGTGATTTTGCCATTTTTGTTCATTTAATCTTTTTAATGTCATATTTATGAGATGAAAGTCAAAATTGATTTAAAAAGTCATACAATTTTGACTTTTTATACCATAATTTCTGCTTTTTTTATTTCATAATTGACTTATTTATCACAATTTAGACTTAATTTGTCATAATTTCATTTTTACCCTTAATTTTGACTTGTAATGTAATCATTATGACTTAATGTCATAATTTCAATTTATTAATAATTTTTTGACAATTTAATCATTATTTAAAAGTCATTATGAGATGAAAAGTCGAAACTGACTTTTACATATATATATCTATTAACCATGACACAAAAAAATCATCATTTTGACTTTTTAACTTTAATTATGACTTAGTATGTCTGACTTATGTCATAAATTCGACTTTTTAATCTTTTTTTATTTGATAATTTTGTTAAATCTATAGATATAGCTACAAATGTTTACATTTTTTATTTCAGTTAATGTTTATTTTATTTCAAGTAACTCAAATGTTTTTATTTGGTTTGGTTTGGTTTAGTTTATTTTTAGTTACGATAATAACCCTGAAGTGTTCCCTTGCTGTTTGCCTAATACAAATACTCTGTATTGTCCATAAACCAGCACAAGGGGGCGCCTGTGTCCCTCGCTCTCTATGTAGGAACACACAGACACACACCGCGTGTTTGCTGCCAAGCCGATCTAAAGCACTCAGGTCAAGTTGTTATATGTGGAAGGAAGACATCATTACCAGAGTCGTTTTGTTTGGATCCCTCACAGTTACTGAGACGGCATTGTTTCATAAAAGGAAAATGTTGGAGAAATATTTGCATACAAAGAGGATGTGTGCAGGGTGAGCCAAATTTCAGAGAATCATAAGTGACTGATTTTCAATGTCTTCTGGGATTGCATTTAAGTATAGCCTACATGAATTTGTCATAAAAATACTGCCTTTGGAACTTGCAGAAATGTATTTAATCGATTAGGCATCGAAAGCTCTATTTTTATGAGACACAGACGAAAATCACTATGAGTTTAGTTCATCAACGTAACTAAATGACAATGTTGTTGGCAAGTTTTTTATATTTGATTTAAGCCAATGTTTATTTTATTTTAAGTTATAATAGTCCAAAGAGTGTAGTGCTAACTTTCATAATGTTATTTGTTATGCTGCCTCTCTATGTAAAATGTATAGAAGCTAATTTCTGCCACAAAAAAAAAATCCTGCTTCTGTAAACATAAAAAGTAGAAAAAGTACTTTATTAAAAGTTGAAATAATGACTTAGTCACAAAAAATAATAATTTCGACTTTTTAGCATATCATTTTAACTTTTTAATCTCATAATTGACTGTCATAATTCTGATTTAATTTGTCATAATTTCATCTTTTTTATCTCATATAATCATGACTTATCATGAATATGTTATCCTTTCAACTTCATTACATTTTTTTTGTCATAATGTCAACCTCACAATTATGATTGCCATAATTGTCTCATAATTTACTTAATATGTTATAATTTCAGCTTTTTCGAATCAGAATGTTGACTTGTCATCATTTTGACTTTTCATCTCATTAAAATAGCTTAGTAGGCTATGTCATAATTACGATTTACCAATGCATGTTTTATATAGCCTACAGTAGCAGAAATGTGCTTCCATAAAAATCAGAGTTGTTGGATAACATATTAATATATTATTTGGCATTAGTCTGGCAGGAGATTTCCTACCAGATCATTTTTTTGAGAGAAAACAATCTCTTAAAAGAGTCTTTGTGAGCACATGATCAGCTTGAACTCCACGTCATCCTCAGTTCCTAAAACAGCATCTCTGACTTTTCCCACATTCTCTCCAACAGTTTTGGTCCTCGGCGAGTTTGTGAAATGCCAAGCGTTTGTCGATCCTCAGCAAACCCTTCGGCCCCCATCACCTCAGAAAGCCCTGATCAGATAGAAAGGGTGTAACTCTACACAGAAGTCACGGTTCGGTATGTACCTCGGTTTTCCGGTCACGGTTTGATACGAGTTCGGTACATTTACATCGTAGGCAATGATGGCCTTTTCTTTGCACGCACCAGTTCATTAAAGGAGTAGTTAATTTAAAAAAAAACTTTTGATGAAAACATTCCAGGATTTTCTCCATATAATGGACTTCATTGGGTACCAAACGGTTCAAGGTCCAAAAGAGAGTTTCAGTGCAGCTTCAAAGGGCTTTAAACGACACCAGACGATGAATATGGGTCTTATCAAGCGAAACGATTTCAAAAATAAATAACAATTTTTACGTTTTATAATGTGTGGTAAAATTAACATTCAAAATGAACAAATCTTTTTTTCGAGTCATTTCGTTCGTTGAATCAACCAAAAAAGATTCGTTCATTTTGATAAACGAGTTTGAACAGGAGAGTCACAAACACGCATCAAAGAACAGAGCAAGGCGACCATTTGAGCTTATAAAACTTAACGTTTTTTATTTATTTTTGAAATGACCGATCGTTTCGCTTGATAAAACTGATTTCTTAGGGTTTTTTTTTTATAGAGTCAGAATTGTGAGATGTGCTGTAAATGCAATTCTGAGAAAGAAAAAAAAATCCTCCGAATTGGACTCGCAATTCTCACTATATATGTCATAATTCTGACTTTTTCCTCACAATTGCGAGTTTATGTCTCCTAATTATGACTTTATAACTCACAATTCTCCTACAAAAACTGTAATGTAAATGTAAACTACCAATTGTAGAATGTACAAAGGCAGAATATTGTGAAACACGCTTAAAAACAAAACAAGCTTGTGTATCAGGATTGTAAGTATCAGACTCTTTCTACGTACTATAAAATTGTATCTTTAATTCAATGTGTAATAATACTGTCTCTTTGTAATCATTGGTTTAAATTTACAAGCAATTTCTGAGTGAAAATAGTTTCGTAGTAAATCCTACAACAATTTTTTTTGCAAACACCCCTAATTATCTCCAGAACTTTTGCTTTTGTAGCAGCTGGAGTGGGAAAATTGTGATTTAAATAACATCATAAGCAAGTTAGATATAAAGGAACACAATGAAAACTTCTTCTTGACTAAAAATAGATTGGCTACATGGAGATGCCTAAACTAACATTTCTTCCAAGCGGTATCAAGGGGAGGGTAAAAGCAAAGTGAAAGGGTGTGAGTCATCAGCGCATACCCTCCCTAGTCTGGGTAAAAATACACACACAAACACACACTCTCGGGAGCATTCGGTCTCCACGCGCCACTGGTATTACCTAACTCCAAGAGTGGGCGGCAGCCGGTGCCATGTTTAATTCATCGACGTGGAATTAAATCAAGCGCAAAACTTAGAAAAGCATTATTACAATCTTTTCTCTTCACCTTCATCTCGTTTCTTTTGCCAGATCAATCATAAGTCTCATTAGTTATGAACAAAAGGGAATAAGTTCCCTGACAGTGCAAAGTTTTCTGTTCTGAATTACCAGTTGATTTATTTCAGCTACAATATTGCATAATTACATGCCATTAAATCAGTGATTGTCGACCGATTTTGCTTCAAGATGCACATTATACATTGGACATCAAGTGATGATTTTTTTTAAATTAAAAGATTTAATTCCAATAGTAGCCAATTGCCGAATTCCAAATTTGCAATTTCTTTTATGATGAATTTGTGATGAAGTTGGATTGGATACACAGTCTGAGTTGACTCGTTTGCAATGTATCAGCATATTTATTTAGCTGTCCTCAATGTGTACATTTTTATTGTTAGTTGCATTTCATTATTTGCATTGTATTTTTAGAACAGACGCCATTTTGGAGTGGTGCCTACTAGCTGACATTCACTACATTGTAAAATAAGTTGATTTAAAGTTATTTAAAAAAAAAGGTATGTATAGAATTTTCACGTTTTGAATAGGCTACTTTGTATTGCCAATGTATGATCAACTTTAACGAACATAAAAAACAAGAACTTCATGTTGTAGCCTGTAGTTTGATTTTTATGTGAAGGACTCGTATCGGGACGTTTTTGCGGGAAAATCAAAAGGATGTGACGTTTATGCGCGCTAGAGAGAGCCTCTCTTCTCAAGGACACATGAAACGAGTGATACAAGGTTCAGGACAATGCCAAAAGAGTCATGTACAGTAATGACAATGTGCCATGCAAAGAAAAGTGATTACCGTATTTCAAACTTAGGCTATAGTCACACATAGCCAGATCTGTGCCTAGTCTATAGTTTCAGATATAGGCTACTATAATCCATCATAATTGAGTAGGTTACCTCATCTGTCGACATGATGCCAGTGACTGCAGCTGGTGCAAACATATCCACATCACAAAGATCAGATGCTTTCCTAACCGCTGTTATTTAGTCTCTAGAGACTAGACTAGACTCGTGCAGTGCGAGCATGAGCAATAAGTTGCTGTCTGCAGTTTACTTAACGACCACCGGTGTCGCCATTATCAAGGGATTCTGAATTCAATAGCATCTTTAATAATACTAGTAATTTAAAACAGTTGCATAACAGTATATTAAAATAAACAAGCAATAAAATGTGTATGAGTATAAAACAATATGCCAAGCCTGCTTGCATAATTATTGGATTGTGGAAGAGAATGAGCAAATAGGGCTAGGCTACTTGTACTTTTGTTTTGGTTGAAATGGAAGAATACATTTAGATATTCACCAGATATTGTAGGCTACTGTTATGCTTTAAAGACAGACCGTAGCCAATAATGTACATGATGTAAGCATCTAAAACAGGGCTGTAATCTCATGTGACTCATTATACAAGAAGACCCGTCAGATTCCTGGAATAAACACAAGCTTGTTCAGCCTACAGCCCACAGGAGGCGCCAGAGCACAGACTGAAGACGAGGGAAACGGACGTGGACAAACGGAGTTGACCTAAAAAAAGTCCATTCTTTCCTGATTCTTTCATAATGTACTCCACTCCATGTTGTTTCAATGCTATTTAATTAATTAATTATTTTTTTAACACGAGCAGTCTTCACACAGCTCCTCTGTACAACAGTTTTTACTGTGAACGAGATCTCCAAGAAACGGGGAAATAAATGAACAACAACAAATAAAATATGGGTCTGTTTCTCACATAAAACTAGCATAACTTCAGAAGACTTGAAATATTGCTCACAATGTTGTTCTTTAGGATGTTATTTGTTCTTTTTGGAGGGTCGGGACACCATGTATTGATGTAGGAGAGATTCATAGATTCTTTTGTTTTGAGGCCCACCGAAAAATTTCAACACAGGCGTGGAACTGCTTGAAAGTGAGTAAAATATAAGACTTAAATTTACAATTTTGGATGAACAGTTCAAAACCACATAATCATTTCAGGTTGAAGACAGTCTGAGGTGGTTTCTGTTTCATAGTTTAAACGTTATGGCTGTCTAGTGACATTGGTTTCTATTTCTTATCATGATAAGGTGAAAGTGTCATCAAGACGTAATGTTCTTTTACAGAATTATATAATATAACATGAATATATAAACTCATACGTTTTATGTTTTACACAAAAAACAAAACTGACTTTCAAAAAATTCTCTAAAGGATTTGTATTTATTAGCAATGTCTTTTGAAGATATGGAACTAAATGAGCCAGTGCTTTAAATCTCAAAAGAGCTTCAATATCACAATTTTATTGTTGTAGCAAAATGGCTTACTTGGCCCGTTTCTGTTAAAACGTAGTCAAATATACCTGGAAGGCTCCATTATATTGGGTTTTATTTTTAGAGTGAAAATTTCTGGATGAGGGCATGAGAGGGACAAATCGTAGAGGCATGAATATATTGCATATTTTCTCGTGTCACATGCACTTCTGAAATCCCCTTCCTTTTCTCTCCCATAGCATTTAAGACTCCAGAAGTTTCTTGCTCAGCGGTAAAGCACCTTCATCGATCGGCACTGTGCTTCCAGTGGGGGCGTTTCACAGACAGTTACCCAGAGATGATGCCCTTTCTGCAGGTATGTGGCAGTGTTCTGGTCCCTTGAGCTGTGGAGCTAGAGGAGGATTATTAGACGTGGTGTGTGGACCATAAATCAGATGATGTATGATCCAGTAGAAGTCTCCCCCGTGCAACGGGATTCACCCACTAAAGCCAGGATGGGTAATAATGTTCGTTTTCTTCTTTGCTGGCAGGGTTTCGGCACGATTCCAGATCCGTTCTGATGATTTAAGAGAATAAAATTAGTAATAGCTAAGCTGATTGCTTCATGGGTTCCTTGAACTGAAGCAATAATAAGGAAGTGTTGCTTGAGAGATTTGGATTAAGCTTAAAAGCATCCTTTTTTTTCTTTTCTTTCTAGAGCTTCATGTTGCCAGAGACATTAATTTCAACTCCTCCTTTAGTTTGTAAAAATAAACAACAATCGCATTTACAGTAATTCAGTTAAGTCTCAATTCTTTGGAATTAAAATCATTTTAACAAATGAGTTTAATTAAAGGTGAACTGTGTAATTTTTAGCTGCATCTAGTGGTGATGTTGCGAATTGCAACCAACAGAAGTTAAGGTGGTCGACAGAAAAAAGATGTCGTCGTCTGACAGCAGACTCAGGGAGAAGTTAAGCAATGATGTTTCATTACAAAGATAAATAACGAAGTTAGGTTTACTAAAACTATGTTATTGCAAATATTATTGTTACTTGTTCATCATTGTGTCAGTGTTTTATTCGCTGACTACGAAGAACAACATAGTGATGTTTGTCCATTTAGGACTCCTGTAGAAACATGTCGGCACATTTCAATGTAACCCTCCGTGTATGTAGATAGAAAATGCTCATCTTAGGTAATAAACGCATAACAGGTCATTAAGTAAGGTCTTAATACACCACTGAAAACATAGTATTTGATATTGCATTTTTAAATATTACACAATGCACTGTTAAACTCTTCAGAATGCATTAATCTATGACTTTTTAAAAGTGCATTACTGTAAACATTGTTTTACAAGCTGAGGGACTAATCAATAGCAGGCCTCTCATGGTGTTATAGAGTTCGACTGTACTTGTTTTGGAACATTTCATTTGATTGTGGCTGGAATTTTGCAAACCGGAATCAAGCTGAAATGTGGAGTGATTTGATTTATATTTATTTTGGGAGTGAATGGAAAAGCTCCGGCTGATATTTTCCTCATCTGTAAAGGTCTTTATTTGGCATGTTCCATTGAGACGTCACCCCTACCGACAATTGCCTGCTGGAAATTTTGACTCATTTGCTCTGCATTTGGTAAAGACTGGATTCCCTGAAATGTTTCCTCACCGTTGTTTAAATGTTGCATCGGACTTGTCTTAAAAATGGGAAAAGTCATGGCAGTGATTTGAAGCCATAAAGAAGCACTTTAATTCCCCATTGGCTACAAATAAAACCCATTCATGGTGTTTTCCTGCTTTAAGTTTTCTTCTAATGACATTTCAGTCACTTACAGATGGAAAAGAAGGACCGTTTTTTTCTCCTCAAACTGGTTTGGTGAGTTTTTCCCCTTAAAAAAAAATCCCCTCCTTTTTTGTGTCAAGACATTTCGGCTAAAGGTTTTTGAGTCTGTCATGCTGGATGGGACATTTCCATTGGTAGCCATAGAGGAATGCATATGCTAAGTATTTCTACATTGATGCATTTAGTCCATTTTAATTTTGTGTTTAATCTTTAAAACAACATAAAGACTTGTCTCTGTGTCCCTTGACCCCAAAACACTTTTACCGTTGTGCATTTTAAGCATGTACATTTTAATTTTGACCATTAATGGATTTTCTGATGCTATAAACTTGCTCACTAGCTCAGTTTACTTGTGATTCGAGCAACTCTGGTATTGGAGTGTGAAACATGACACTTGACAGACAAGTGCAACGTATTGTAGAAACAAGTTAAAATGCCGTTGTTGCTTTTGTTTTTTATCTCACATTTGCTTTTGCTCACACTATTGGTTTAGTGTGAGTTTTGTTACATGTAAACGGAAAATTCACAGTTGCTTGACGTGGAAGAACTATAGGAAGATATGTAAGAATGTGTGGTGGTATATTACGGGAAGGCATAATAGTATGTGTAAAAATGAATGAATTTTCAGTTTGCATGTAACATCCATTTCTGCAAAAATAAATGTACTGTATAAGTACAAATGTACACAGTATTGACTTTTTGCTGTAAATATTTACCTACTGTTAAAATCTGTATCTGAAAAGCTCGTTCAACTAGACAAAACAAAGACATTCTAGACAAATACATTCTAGTAGATTGTAGAAAGCAGTCAATGTCACAAAAAAGTTGAAAAAACATACAATTTGGAAATAACAAATACTTCCATGGTGAAAAAAACAACAACATCTAAACTTTTTGACCTCACACAATGACAAAAACACTTTCTATTTTGATGTCATTGGCCAATTTACTGACATATACTGTAACTGCTTCTGAACTGAAGCGTAAGTCAAATGTTTTGGCTACATTTTGCAGTTCTGATAATTGCACTAACAGGTTAGAGAGTTTTAAGGTTGTTTCGAAAAATTCACAGTACCTTATTGTTGGTTTGGTCATTCTGAAATGCCTGTCATCAAAATGATTGGTTTAATTCCCTCCCAGAAGCGTCTCACATGATTGAAACCAGCATCCGAAAGCAAGATATCGTTTATTGCGTGTCGTCTGTGCGCTCTTAGATGCACGTCATTTATGATGTAGGAAAAAAGAGCCACAATGTTTTCATTGATTGCAACAACTTCCGTTTTATTACCGATATTTTACGCCAATTTCATCGAAAGTGATGATTTTGTTCTCTTGAGTAAATGTTGTGATGTTATTTCCATCAAGAGGTGCATACATTTTTGGTCAAGATCTTGTATTGACAACACTAGAGTCCAGCACTCAGTAAAGTCTCCTCCAACACGTCCCAAAGACTTTATACATTTAAAGGCATAGTTCACCCAAATATGAAAATTCTGTCAGTATTTAGTACTCACCATCATGTTGTTCCAACCCCGTAAGACCTTCATTCATCCTTGGAACATGAATTAAGATATTTTTGATGAAATCTGAGAGCTGGATCACTCCTCCATACTAGTCCATAGGCTTCTTGAGGGATTGAAACTTGCCGGCCTCAAAAAGTTATTAAAGACATTATTAAAATAGTCCAAGTGACTACAGTGGCTCAATCTTAACTTTATCAAACGACGAGGACACTTTTTGTGCGCAAAAACAAACATAAAAAACGACTTTATTTTAACAATTCATTTCCGTCAGGTTACTAGTTTAACAGCGTATGATCTGTTGTTGTACGTCACACGCATCACACACATGACCAGCGTCAGCCAATAGTGAGCCTACGTGTGACGTTTTTACTGTCGTTATTTATGTTTTTGCGCACAAAAAGTGTTCTCGTCGTTTGATAAAGTTAAGATTGAGCCACTGTAGTCGCTTGGACTATTTTAACGATGTCTTTAATAACTTTTCAAGGCCGGCAAGTTTCAATCCCTCAAGAAGCCTATGAACTAGTATGGAGGAGTGATTCAGCTCTCAGATTTCATCAAAAATATCTTAATTTGTGTTCTGAAGATGAACGAAGGTCTCACAGGGTTGAACAACATGAGGGTGAGAAAATACTGACAGAATTTTCATTTTTGGGTGAACTGTCCCTTTAAGGTTTTTAAGAAATGAAAAGCTACACACTCGATCACCTAGGGTTAGAAGAACTGTCGTCCAACATAACATGCAATAAACATAATTATCACTGCAATAATGATCCAATCATAGACTCTTAGGCCGTGTGTCCACTAAAGCGTTTTTAGCCAGCTGAAAACACTAGACGCTCTGCTGAAGACGCCGTGCTTCAAAGCGTTTTGGTAGCACAACATTTTTTCCGTTGAGACGGTTCATTGCTATGATACAGAATATCCTCAGCACAGTTTACTGATTTCGCAGATAATTCGTTTCTAAAAATGTATTTTTCATCCATTTTGTTTGGTTAGCTCTGCTGGTTGATGTCGTTGTACAGAAAGAATGTTGTGACAGTTGGTCAGTGTGGTATTAGTCCTGCCCCTCCTCTACTGTGATTGGATGGGTGGGTAAAAAGTGACAGTGACTGCGTTTTATCTAAAGTGGAACATTTTTCAACTCTCGGCGACCAGTAAAAAATGTTGGGTGCTCGGCGCTTCAGTGTGAAAAAAACCGTGCAGCGCCTCGTTACGCTCATTGCGTTTAAAAAGCGCGGCGCTCCCATTGAAAACAATTGAAAACATACGCCAGGCAAGTGGAAAAATGTGGGGATTGGGACGGTTTTTAAATCATTAAAAAATATTTGTCAGGAGACTCTCTCATCTAGACAGACATATTGGAAATAGCTTATATATACACCAGATCCAAACTGAACACTTATGAATCGCAAACATCTCTCACCAGCGGGCCATGCGTCATTATCTGAATCATATCGGCAGAGCCACCTGTGGGCCGTGCAAACACACCATGAAACAAGTCTGCTCAAAAGACGTCAAGACTTTGGAACGATTTCCGTAAAGGTGAAGAGGAGACCATTCTAAAAAAAAAAAGGTAAAGAAATAAATCAAGAAAGGCAGTTTAATGGTTACTTAATTGATTGAGTCCATACGGAAAGCAGCATGCATTAGGAACACCTGCACTGCCGTCCGGAGTGAAATCACACGTACTGCAACAGTGTAGCAGATGGCTGGAAACAGAGGTCAAATGCCAGATGAATGAAGTACTGAGGAAATTCTGCTGTCTGAAAAAGCACTTAGCACTGTTGCTCTAGGTCAGATGCCAGAGTGAAGATAGATGAGGAAAGACCCCAGAGAGGAGAAGACAGAAACCGGACAGTAAATGACCTTGGCGCGGTAATAAAACGAGGATCACACAGCCACGAGCTCGTAAAAAGATTCACAGTGTTGCTATTGAGTTCACACTTGTGTATACTGTACAGACAGCGGCCTTCCTTTTCTCATTAGAACTGTTTGGGATATTCCAAGGTTTTCCGAAATACTGTGTTGTGTGTTGATCCCACAGGCATGTTTTCATGAATAAATTTCATGCCACTGAAATGTAAGCAGATTTTAACCAGAGGAATATAATGGCAGTATTGTGGACTTGGTTGCCAATATTACAGGCCTTTCTTTTTTAGAACATGGGAAACGACAAAAAGAAGATCGTTTGTGATTTGTTACTGAATACTGTACTTATTGTACATTGCTTACTAATAAAGTACTACTGTATTGTTTTTTGGGTTTTTTTTGGACCATGGCATTACTATGTTTTTAATACACCTTTTCTAGAAGAAAAGGTTCTATATGGAACCTTAAAAGGTTCTATCAGCGTTACGTATTTGGAACCCCTAAAAGGTTCTATACACTCTCAAAAAAAGGGTTCCTCAGGGTTCTATATAGAACCCTTGGGTTCCATACTTGATCAATAGAACCTTTTACCAAAAAAAAAAGGTTCTATATAGAACCATTTTGGAGTTCCATATATGAAGCGTGGATGGAACCATTTCTGGTTCTAAATAGAACCATTTCTTCTAAGAGTGTAGCACCAAAATAATATTGAAATCAAAGATTTATTTGTCAGATGTGTAAATGTAACCAGTCCTACTCGAATTGGGGTCTCTACTCGAGGTGGGTGTTCTAACAAGGACGCTAAAGACCACAGCCGCTAGCGTTAGTCGCTAACGTACCTTTTGAAGCCAGGGAGTGAGCTTTACATGCACAGCTCTTTCTGGCCTACGTTACTCTCACCCTCCTTAACCTCACTCTTATCCGGGTCACGGCACCAAATGTGAAACCTGCTCCGAGCGGATTTCTGGCATAGGAGGCGGGGATGCTAAAAAGGACGCTAAAAAATGGGGGTGAGGTATAAGTGGGTTACAGTACCATGGTGTGCATGAGCATCTGATCCAATAACTATTGTATAAGAAAAACACATTCCAGAATATGGATGACCGATATCCAGAGCTTTAAATTGGCCAAACTCTCTTAGATGCGAGGCAACTGAGTGTCAGCCCTTTTGTTTGAATGTGGGACGAGGAAGGAGGGGCGGGGCGTGGGAGTCAGGCAGTTGCCGTGGCAACAGCCTCGGTTATGTAACATCATATGGTGGTGTGTAAACAAAGAAGTCAGTGCAGGGATGAGAGGATGGGCTTCCCCCGCCCTCCACCACTTAAAAACATTACAGCACATAACATCATATCCACATTACATAAAGCTGCTCTGCAGAGCCCATCAGACAGTCAAACACTTGACTGCAGATTGAGTTATCTGGGCTGATTGACCATCACGGGTTGGGAACACTTTATTTTGATGGTCCCTTTTGAACATGGATCTACATGTCAACTAACTCTCATCAGAGTATTAGTACATTGTTTGATTAATTTCTGCAACACTATTGTGACGGTCCTCCAACAGACACTCTTCTGACTATAAGTATTTTGCAACTACATGTCAATTTATATAACCCTAATCCTACTAGTATATTAATACTCAACCAACACTCTAATGAGAGTTCGTAGACATGTGCAATGTTACTTATTGTAACAGAAAGTGTGAAACCAAATAATTTGCTTATGAAATCAGACATGGTTTCAGTGCTGATCAGTGATGGTAATAACGGCGTTATAAAATAACGCCGTTACTAACGGCATTACTTTTTCCAGTAACGAGTAATCTAATTGATTACTCTTCTCATCTTAACAACGCCGTTACCGTTACTACCAAAAATGCGTCCCGTTACTATAACAACTGATGAAGCTGTTCTTTTTTTCATCAGACCAACTAGATCTCTGAGCGAGAGGCACACTTTTTTACTGTTCTTCCATTGAGCACGAGACAAGCGCATAAATGCTGACGATTGGCTGAGGTAGAGTAAACTGTCACTGTAAGCCAATCAGAGGTAGAGTTGGGCGGGTGTTCTAAAGCACGCATAGTAGTGATGAGCATTCGGCTCTTTATTTGACTCAGCTCTGAAAAGAGCCGGCTCTTTTGGCTCACAAACGGCTCTTTAAATGACTTTGACTATAATACTTCACTTTTTATTATATAATTATTTAATTTCTATAGGCTAAATTTGTAAAAATAGAGTCGGCTCTTCAGATATGCGAGCCAGCTCCCGACGTTCAAATAAAAGAGTCGGCTCATTCGCGAATCGCGAACGACTCATCAAAAGCTCATTCGCGAACGAGTCGATCCATCATCACCTACGCTCCTCCGCGAACGACCCATCATCACTATCGGCTAACGCTCATGAATTGCGAACGACCCATCATAACGCATAGTCGGACAGGAATAACGGACACAAGGAATAACACAAGCCAGTCAGTCAACGAGAGACAGGTATGCCGACGAGCCCAAATAATCCTTCTCTAAATGGTATTGCTTATGTTAAGTTTTCATTTCCGTCTGTCATGTCCATGCACAATATGTTGCGATAATCCATCCTCTAAAGAACAATCCCGATACAATTTCTCAGTGTTATTTATTTGTTAGTTTTCATCTCAATGCGCTGGCATAACATCAGTGAGCGAGGGAGCAGCAGCACGACATTCATCTCAAGGAAGGAACAAAAGTTGAGTCAAAATAAAAGTCCCCATTTCTTCACACATGCGCACAATGAACTCTTGCACATTTTTAGTAACAGTAAATAGCATAAAGTAAAAACAAAATAACAGTAAGAAACATAAAATAATATAGTTAATGAGAACATATAACTCAACAGCTTAAAAAACTTAATTTAATTTTGCCCAGTTGTGGCCTGTTGAGGGGCCATAATTATATCAAAAGTTTCAAAACATCTATTGTGTTATTTGCATTGATCCACTATATAAACATAATATCTACATACATGGCATTTGATTGGAGGCTAGTCTCACTTTGTCCCACAGCAACATTTTTTTTAGATGTGTGTACAATGTTTCATGTTTCTGTTAATGTATTGTATTAAGTGTCCATTTCATTATAAAATTCAGATTTTTCATAAATAATTGAACATGCACATGTGTTTTAAGTTCCGTTAAATAGGGGTAGAGGTGGGGTCACATTTGATCATTTAAAATTTAATTTTACTTGAAAGTAATGCAATAGTTACTTTCTTAAGTAACTAATTACTTTTAAAAATTTGTAACTGAGTTACTAATTTAGTTACTTTTTGGAAGAAGTAACTAATAACTGTAACTAATTACTTTTTAAAAGTAACTTGCCCAACACTGGTGCTGATAAATGATGTCGATAGTCAAATTGAGTTATGCATGATCCTGATGTGACCGGGATAAACCAAATAGTTTTTCTGACAGTTTTTTGCTTGAGGATCATTTGTGGCTACTTCTTGCTACTTTCTAAATAGATTGTTTTTGCCAATTTAAGAAGGAAAGAATGTGAGAAAACATGAAGTGAAAGAAAAAATGTGAGAGTGATTGAAGGAAAATGTGCAAGAAAGAATAAAAAGTGAAAAGGGTTTAAAAAGAATGTGATAGATAGATAGATAGATAGATAGATAGATAGATAGATAGATAGATAGATAGATAGACAGACAGACAGACAGACAGACAGACAGACAGACAGACAGATAGATAGATAGACAGGTAGATAGACAGACAGGTAAATAGACAGATAGAAAGACAGGTATATAGATAGATAGATAGATAGACAGACAGACAGACAGACAGGTAGATTGACAGACAGACAGACAGCTAGATAGATAGATAGATAGATAGATAGATAGATAGATAGATAGATAGATAGATAGATAGATAGATAGATAGATAGATAGATAGATAGATAGATAGATAGATAGATAGATAGATAGATAAATAGCATAAGTGCATCCATGTGATTTAAGGAAGAGGGACTCAGGTCTTGCGGTCTCTGTACAAGTGGCTCATTGTTCGTATCAGTGAGACAGGCACATGTCGTCCTGCCCTGAACTCCCTCCAAGTTATTAATATCTCTAGTCTCCCTTTGCTTCTAGTGTGGAAGCTGAGAGGAGACTTGCTTCTGTTTACTGCTATTGTTTGAGACCGATTAGGCCAATATTAAATAAGCCCACCAAAAAATAAAAATGATATAATTTACTCACCCTCAGTCCAAACCTGTCCCTGTATACGTTTCTTTATTCTGTAGAAGATATTTGGAAGAAGGTTGGTATCCAAACGGTTTTGGTTCCCATTGACAAAAATATGTAATGTCAAAAAAGTCAATGAGAACTGAAACTGTTTGGTTATTAACATTTAAAATATCTGCTTTGTTTCCCGTTTAACATGGTTCAAGATAACCCCGGAATAAAGGGCCACAGTGGTTTCCTCAATCGCAGCAACTTCCATCTTTATTACAGATATTATGCGCCAATTTCCCAGGCAGTAAGTGACGATTTTTGTTCTCGTGAGCACATGGAAACGCTGCTTTATTTCCAAATATTTTATGTGATATTACAAATTTATGTTAATTAAGTTAAATTTGCAACTTTGGAAGGAAACATGCTTTGTTGTGTGGAGCTTATGCTTAAGTGAGTGCCTACACTGTAAAAATATACATATTGTATATCACATTGTTGGTTTAACTTAAAAAAGGAAGTAAACTGGTTCCCCTTAAAACTTTGAGTTCTTTAAAATCGAAAAATTGAGTTAATACAATGAGTTTAATATAAAAAAGGCACTACAATGGAGTCTTGCATGCGTGTTGTAATATTTGTTTTAGTGATTTGTGAATTGAAAATCAAATGTATATAGCCTTTCCCTTCTCCTTGTAGTAAATTGAGGTTTTAACATGGACTAGGCCTACACATTGGATACAAAATGTAGCCCTGCTAGCTTCAATATGCTAACGGCTAATTTGTTTATCTTTAAACAGCCTGACACACTATGTTCACATTACGTTCGGTGAGCATTCGAAGGCTTATAAGATGACACTGATTTCTATCCGCGCTGGATGAAGTGCTAGCTAGCTAGGGTATGCAAATAGCTTATTATTTTTGATGTGGAGCGGCTGAAACACGATTGCTCCCAGAGGACGTCAACAGAGACTCGCGATCAGACTGCATGTCACGAAACCAGCGGCGCACACGTCTCTCGCATCGCTCAGGGGATGATGCAACACGCCTCATTCAGTGAATGTTGACAAACTCCAGCTAGAATTACAGGCAATTACAGATATGTTGATATGACAAGCTGTAGCCTATTACAGTGATTTCACCATCATTAATGTGACACACGGCATTTTACCGTGTTTTTCTGAAATGGCAACAGCAACAATGTTCAAAATAACCATTTTTACTACATAATCAATCGTTCACGTTTATGGTTAGATCATTTCTGAAAACAAGATACCCAATGCAAGTCTTTAAAGACAAAACATTTTTTCTCTGGAGGAATGTGCACTAATGAATCATTCACAATAAAATCAGGAGTGTGTTTTAATAGTGAACAAATAGGGTCCAATTTGACTTTATGTTTGCTTTAGGGATTCATGCAGAAGATAAAAAACTATTCAAACTATTTAAAGTCGGCGTTAAAAGGAAGTTGAAATAGTCTTTTTGTGATGTGTATCCGAGTGAAGTGGCTTCACAAACTAGAAAGAATTTAGGGCGGGGCTTGATTTTGTCTATTGGGATTTGATTGGATGGTTGAATGGTTGGGGTTTGCTATTGGTGGATCTTATGTGAATGACAGGTTGCCCCGCCCTCGTCATCAGAGAAGAGATATCGCTGCAAAAGGGAGGGGAAGTGATTTTGATATAAGATAAATCATTTATGATAAATAATATTCCATTAAAAATAAGAATTGTCAATTCAATTTCATGGTGACTTTAACAACATTTGCAAGCTAACTTATTTGGGAGAAACAGAGGCATAAAATGTAGGATGCCATTTTTGTAATTCATGGTGGTTCAAAGCGAGTGAGTCATTGACATACTAATATGATTTATAGATATCTCCACTGTAGGCCATCCGCATCTGCTTTGAAGCGATGTTTTGGGAAAAGAGCTATAGAAATAAATCAGGAATCAGTATTTTTATGCATCAGTATCATATTAATATGCAATAATTATTACGTGCACTGATAATTCATTCGTAAAAAGCTTCAGCTTCGTTAATTGATATCGCTCAAAGAATTTAACAAAAGTTTGTTACATTTTCAAGCAAACTTATTTCAGAGGAACAGCAGAGGCATGAAATGCAGTATGCCTATTTGTAACGTGTGTTTGAAGGCGAGTGAGTCAGCGTGTCAGAATATGGAGCGTGTGCGGGCGGCTGGCTGTCACAGAGGCTTCTCTGAATGGAACATCATCACCCCCTCAAACTCACGGGTGCCCAGCACAGGGACCTCCAGTGTGACGTGCATCTGCTCTGCGACAACAGTTTGTGGGGGTTTGTTCGCACCAACTGAAATGAAACACGTGCCGTGCAGTTGGATCCAAAAGTCTGACACCAGAAAGTGCAACTAATTTTCCTAATGTATCCGGGCCCCCGGTGCAAGTTGTTGTTGTGGGCCCTGAGAATCATCACCTTTCTCCCCTCTATAGCGACAGCCCTGCATGAACTAACTAAATACTTCTAAAACATTTACTAATTTTACTTAAAGGGGTGATGAACTGAGAAATCTAAGAGGTCATCATATTATAGCTTCAGAACTAAAAACGTCCTTGTTAGTCCAATAAAAGCTTTTATTGACACCAGGCTCAGCAAACGACTCGTTTTTCAAAGTGGTGAACTATGACGTCAAAGAGGATAAAACACCACCCCCGCAGAAGAAGATCAACGCTTACTTCAACACGGCCAGTTTAGCCCCGCCCACCGATTCGCGCATTTCACGCATAGCTAAATAACATAGATTCCTACCTCGTGATGACAAACCGGATCGAGCTACTGAGCAATACAGAATATTTGTGCAGCGCCTGGTTGTGGAAGAAGACAGTCGCTTCATAAGCTTCCAATAGGACTGCATGGATAAACTTTATTTTTAATGTCGTTCCAGCTAATGAGGGTAAAACATCATGCGTCTGTTCGCTTCATTTCACTGAGGATTGTTTTGTAAACAAGACTGGATTTGCAGACCGATTAAGAGTAAAGAACGGTGCTGTGCCGTCCATATTGGATCTGACAGGAATGGTGCAACACACGGACTCTGGGTCGAACATGTATGGGCGTGTAATGCATGTAATAATACTAGTGGAGCCAGTGGTCATGATCTCCAGCATGATTTGAGATGTTCCAAGAGCATCTTGTGCTTCAGTGAAAGCTGGGTCACATGGTCACATGATCAGTGTTACTAATTTGATTAGCGATAGTAGTCTTTTTCTTTACATTTTGGAAACTCCCCAAACTTTCTGTTTATCCACAGCTTTAGATGAAAAAAAAAAAAATCCCAGATTTTCAGTGTGCCAGTGATCCCACTGTTTTGTGTGTGCTTGTTTTGGTATTTAAATATAGAATATAGAGTGAGATTGGAAGAAAGAGAGAGAGGGGGAGAACGCATATATATATATATATATATATCCAGCGTGATGCTGTTCGCCCCCTATTCTTCGTCACCAGCACACGTATGTATGCGTCCCTGTGGGCTTGTTGCTGGAGGAAGGATAGAACAGAGAGTCACCTCTTCCACCTTCATTAAAGTGCTATTCTCAGGGCTGACCTTTCTCATTAAGTGATGTGTCATTTGTGAACACAAACACCCGTGGACGTATTGCGAGACGCTTTGAACATGGGTTAAAAATAGCCGAGCAGAATTATTTGTGTTTTGTGGTTGTGATGTCTCAGGGAGGCTTGGCACGGTTTTGGCGTAACATTGAGTGCATTGCTTTTTGCAACCTTATATATTTAAGCAAATATACTTATTTATTTAAAGAAAATAATGCCATCAATTATTGCGAGAACAACCAAAACATAAATTAATAAATTAGTTTTAGCACAATAACTGTGATAAAGGCTGGTTTTAATGCAATTCTTATTGCTATTTTGGAAAAGTTTTGATTAGTTGGTTTGACATGTGACAGATTGAACTGCAATTATACACTGTAAAAATATTGTTGATTTAACTTAAAAAAAGTAAGTAACCTGGCTGCCTTAAAATTATACGTTTATTGAAATGGAAAAATTGAGTTAATACAATGAAGGAGATTGATTTAATCATCAGAAACTCAAAATATTACGTTATCTGAATAAATTAAGTTTGACAAAAGAAAATATGTTGTGATTACAAATCATGAAAATATTTTTTTACAGTGATAGATGACTAAGCATTTATTTATTCTTTCTTTTCGGTCTATCTCCGGAAATACAATTTTTCATAGAAACGCCATAGATCTCCACTATGGGCGTTAGCATGCATTCTAATTCTTGCCATTTTCTGTAAAGCATGAACTGATAAATCATCATTGTGGTAATTATAAAAATAATTATTAATTGATGAATAATTATTTTAAACACTGTAAAAAAATATTGATGGTTTAACTTAAAAAAGTAAGTAACCTGGTTGCCTTAAAGTTTTAAGTTCATTGAACTGGAAAAAGTGAGTTAATACAATGAAGGAGATTAATTTAACCATCAAAAACTGAACTAAATAAATTATTTAAGTTGATTTGACAAAAGAAAATATGTTGTGATAACAAATCTTGAACATATTTTTTACAGTATATATATATATATATATATATATATTGCACTATTTTATATTTATATATAAACCAGCATGAAAAAATATAACCTTAAACTTTATTTTAAAAAAATATTTTCATCACCTTGCAAATTCTAGTTTATTATTGGTGGTCGTATTTTTTTATTCACTACACTGTAATAATAATAATAAAAAAACAATAATAAAAAACAAAACAATTAACAATCTATTTAATAGTGCACAAACTGCCATAAAACAACTTTTATTTGCACTGATTTTCTGTTTCAACACAAAATAAACTTGATTCCCTCCTAAGCCCCTCCTTCGTACTGCAACAAACCTCAATAGTCTGATAAAGGAATTATGGAATACCTAGAGAAGGGTGGATATCTCAAATATTACTAATTTTAAATGCAATATCAAACGACTCAACGCTGACAGTGACATAAGTGCACGTTTCCCCCTTATAAACATCAGTAGCCTTCTAAAACGAGCATATTCAGTTTTGCATGACTGTGAAACATTACGTTTCAAGCGTTTACATTTCAGATATGATTTTGCGTATCATCACTACATCGCAAACACACTCTGTGCTGCATTCTCCATTGTTTGCCTGGATATGTGCGGGAAAGCCCAGCGCTGGTTGAGGGGCACAACGTGACCTAACAAACAAGGAACCTCCGGGAACACCGTCAGTCCTGAACTATGCGCACAAGGGCCTGGTCTAAGGGGTTCCGCGAGACACGACACTTTGGAAATGACGCTCAAAATGTGTTTTTTGGCAAGTTCTGCTCGGTAAAGGCGCAATCATTTCGTGTAAATTTAACGTTTCTAAGGAACGTTGACAAAAATAGTGACTCGGATAGAGCTCGGCACGTTTTATTCAACTGGTCCATCGGCCGTCAGGACACTCCCTGAGCGCGTTTGCTCGGCTTGGGAGGCGGAGACGGGACCCCCGTTGACGTCAGTGGGCCTGTCGGTTTCCTGCAATAGAAAGTGAGAGAAGATAGAACGAGAGACAGGAAAAAAACAGACCTCTGACCGTTGAAACCCTTGACAACAGTTCAGACTGCACCTGTAAGTACCAAAAGTTAAGAAATACACGCGTCTTAATAAGCGTTTGGACGCATGGTCCAGTGCGCTGCAAACGCATGCGGTGCGTAAACGCATCTCCAAGTGCTGTTGTTTTGGGACAGTGTTTCCAAAAGATTTGATGGGTTGTTTCAACTTGTGAGCATGTTTGTGTGAGTTTAATGCTGATTTTGACTGGTGTCGGTCGCTCTGTTACTGAGCCGGCCCGTGTTTTGTATCTCGCCGAGAGCGCACGTCTCCAGAATCCTAATACACGGGGTGTAAATGTTTATCAAGCCCGCAACGCTGTTGGAGAGAGTCGCCGAAGCACCGACCGCGACGGCAGGTAAGCGCCAAAACACCTTTCCAAAACCATGGGATGCAAACCACCGCGTTTCGGATGCGTCCTCGGCTGGTTTAAAGGGAATTTTGTTGTCGAATTAGGGAAGTGTTTCTTGTTCATGTCCTGTTGCAGAGGGGTTTTCCCCGGCTCCGCCCTCTTCGTGTGTTTCTTAAAGGCAGTAATGCGCCATTCATCCTGTACGCACCTGGATTTGGCGCTGAACTGTGGCATGTTCGCGCAGTGGCTTTTTCTTGGAGAAGGTGATGGTTTTGTAACCGTTAGGTTCGGACACATGGTGACTCATCGCATGCGGGTCTTATAGGCTGTAAGCATGTCAGATTGGCACCGGCATGGTCTGTCTTACAGGAGCAACCCCTGTTTAGTGCCATTTCTTTCTCTTTTTTTTTTTGCCAGTGCATGCATGCCAAGTGTCCCATCATCTGCAGCACAGTTTCTGTTGGCACCGTTTCGCCGATTTCAGGGTGTTTCCTAATGACTTGATTGACAGATTCTTTTAACATTTTGCATTTATGTATTTGACAGATGCACGGCAAGGCATGCGTTTTATTAGTATGTGTGTTCCGTGGAAATCAACCATCTGACCTTGGCATTGCCAGTCCTATTTATTATGAGTTGAACCAAGAAACAAAGAAGGAAAGAAAAAGAAAATACGGCGCCTCAGCAGTAACATTGTAACGTTCCAATTCTGCAATTATGTCATATATCAATTTGGCAGTATCATTCGTAACATTGTAACATTCAAATATTTAAATTCTGCTATAGCATTATTTCAGAATGTGAATGTTATTTTCAAATGACACAGTAACATTCGAACTCTTAAACAATGTAACATTCTAATTCTGAAATAATGTAAGGTTCAAAATGCATTAACATTGTATCATTGACATTCTGAAACAATGTAACATTCTAATTCTGCAGTAACATTACAATTAATATTCAAATCCTGCAGTAACCTTGTAACATTCAAATTCTGAACGAATGTAATATTCAAATTCCACAGTTACATTTTAACATTCCTATTCTGCAAAAAATGTCATATTCAAATTCTGCAGTAACATTGTAACATTCAAATTCCAAATTAAGTTAACATAATCAAATTATGCACTAAAACACTATAACAACATATTATTCCAATTCTGCGATTGGCTAGTTGAGATTAAATACTTCAGTGTAATATACAGGATTTTGCTGATTATTTTACTCTTCTTATAATTGAGAAACTACATGGAATATTATTACTTTCAAAAATATATAATATATATATTAATTAAAATATTATGTTGATTTAAAAAATATAGACACGTTTTAAATCAACATTTAAGATCATCCTAGGACAGTCCTGAAAAAAAACTGTCCCTCTAATCAAACGCACCTAACTATTAGAGGTGTCTTGAAATGGATGCGTCAAATAGTCCAAAATGTGCTTTTGCAGGGGGGCTTACTGGATCCGAGTGTGTGTGTGAAACCTAGTGCATGCGCTGTGTGTATAAGTGTGTATGCTCAAATCCTCAGGGAGGTGATGTCATTGCCGTCGAGCTGCACTCGGTGGGAAATCATACACACTCGTAGTAAGCGTTATGTAATGTGTTGAGACTGAATTTGGCACTCGCTGTGACTGGATGCTAGCGGGATGCATGGGCGAGGCATGTCAGATGGAGCTGAGAAACATATAGAAACAAAAACCTCCTAAACGTTGAAACAAAGAGCGTCTTGTGTAGAATGTGGGGAGGGAATGCATCTATTCCTGCAGAGCCAAGAAACGCATTTGCCATTTTGAGAGCTGCAGTTTTAAAAAGTCTGGTGATTTTTTTTTTTTTAGTCAACATTAGTGGCGAGAGGATATATATCAACCAGGCCGATTAATTGGCTATTTATCTGCATGGATAGAGTATAAACTGTATGAATTTGAGTAAAATATTTGCTAATTGGATATCTGCCAACTTAAGCTTTAGATTTCAGTAAAGATCTGCCATTAAAAATGTATCAGTTAACACAAGTCAATCTCTTCTGGTCTAGCCTACTTTCATTGCATTTATGATTTGTATTAGAGCCGTTCACCCCGACACCATAAAGAAAGCATTAGAGGGATGTTTTGAATGGGCATTGCTCCATTATTTTCATTAATGTTGAATTAACCTTTGTTTTGCATTATTCAGAATTAAATTTATTAGTCTTTTAAATCACAATTCATTCCAACTGTGCTTTTTTAATGTTAATGGAAGTATTTGGTTTCAATATAAATATTTAAAATCATTTTTTAGATGCTATGTTTTATCTAACACATTATGAAGTAATTAAAAAGAATTGTTGTGGGCCATTTTTGTTGTGCTGTATGGCTAAAGTGTCAGTATACAACTCGGTAAATATTTATAAATATGTCTAATTGTGAAATGATTCTGAATTTTGACTTTGAATTCTGTGTGAATGCAATGTCAATGCATGGACGGCAACACACCATTTAGATCAGAAATCTGATTCCTGCACCACATATGCGTATCTGTGTCAGTCCATCTGAAAAATCACACGAGTGAGTCGTTTCCAGCAGCGAGAATGTGTGTTTGTGGCCTGTTTTGCGTTTGCTTGAGTTTATTTGTCTCTCATCCATCCCAGATGTCCAGAGGGTGTCTTTCCTGTGCGGATTAGGAGATTGTCGATCGCCCGCATTCCATCCAGCATCTTTCCATACGATGTTTCTCTGAGCCTGCGGAAAACCACCCAAAATGCCACGCACCAAGCAGAACAACCCCAAAAACCTGAAAGGTAAGTGTTTGTTTATTGGGTCGCCCCTTTCACAGGTGTCGGGACGTTTCGATGTGTTCGCTGTTAAAATGTCTGATATGTTTGCATATTTAGTGCATTTACGTGGCTTGGACAATTTGTTTTGTCGGCTGTCAAATGACAATATTAACACACTTATTTTCCACAGATTAGTCAGTCTTTGAGATTAAACTGGTGGTTTCAATTCGACGTGTCTTTCAAAAGTTTTCCAGAAATTCTAATTTGACGACATTGTAAAATCAGTTCACAAGCACCGTTTTCGTATTCCGCGTTGATCAACTTCCTGTTGTGGAATTGTGTGGTATTAGAGGGAGGGGCGTTCTCTTATTCTATAAATAATTTATTGAAGAATCAATATTTATTGATATTTTTGCTCTGTTTTCCTGGACGAGGAAAGCATTGAGTTTGCTAAATTGACGTTTAAGAGTACACTAGAATGTAGACGGTGTCTGTTTAATTACAGCTAGCGGTAATTTATGTTATAATTCATCTCTGTGATTCAGTTCCTGTTATTTTCATAGAATTAAAAACGTGCTCACCATAGTTGAGCATGTTGAAACCCAGATTTTGGAGTGTTTGGATAATCATCGCTTTGAGCTTGGACAAACAACATGAATAATTTAGTTTGATTACAGAACACTAGATCCACTAGAGACGCCCGTGACTTTCCCCAATATTGGTATTATTAAGTGAAGTGAGGAACAAACAATAAAAAAGTCCTATTTTTTGCAAGGAAATGTCCATAATGATTATTTTTTGATTAAAAACAAGTTTACGGAGTTCGTTTTAGTAGTAAAAACGAGTGTAATTTTAACTGTCAAATATTGAGAAAAAAAAACAAAAAAACATTGTTAATTGTTAACAGTCCCTGTTCTATACAGGGAAACACTGTAAAAAGTCTAATCGGACATTTCATATAATGTTTCAGTAATGCTGTTTTTAGACGTTTAAATGGCAAATGAAATGAAAAACTGAAAACTGACATTCCCAGAATTCTCTGTGTCACTTTACATTTGAAAGAATTTCGTTTAAATAATTGTTTCTTAATAGTTAGCTGTGCACATTTGGGTTTTGTTACATCTTTGTAATGAATGTTTATTTTAGTGTCATTTGTGTTACCATGATGGTGTTTTGTGTTTGCATGAACTGTGAAACGATTAATCATGATTAATCGCATCCAAAATAAAAGTTTGTGTTTACATAATATATGTCTGTGTAGTGCGTATAATTATTTTGTATATATACTGTAAATACACACACATGCATTGTATATTTTTAAGAAATATTTGCATGTATATACTTTTTAAAATTAATATTATACATAAATATAAATATTTGATGTATTAATTGCACATTGTTTTTAAATATATACATGCATGTGTGTGTGTATTTATATATATACACAAAATAATTATACACACTACACACACACATATATATTATGTAAACACAAAATGCGATTAATCACGATTAATTGTTTCACAGCCCGGTAACACTTTACAATGTGTTACGTGTGCACTAATAAGCTTAACTAATGCACAGATAATACTGAATTAATGTGTAACTAATGATTATTTAAGCTATTCATTAATGATTACCACATTAGGAACTAATTAATAGTCTGTAAGTTTAATGTATTAGTTCATACATGAATTGTTATTAATTAAATATGTAATTGTGGATTAATTCCATAATAACTCATTTTTGTAACTAATAGTGTTAATTACCAGAATGAGACAAAGCCTTGTATTTCAACTTCCAGGTAATATGACAGGTACACTATGCATTAATACATGATTAATTACTTCAGTGTTCGTTCAAATTCATGTGCAAATTACTAAATTACTAAATGACTAGTTAATAATGATGTGCCCCATCAAGTAAAGTCATAGCATAATGATACCTTTGAAGATCATTAGCTAATGTTTAATTAAAGCAGACAACTGGAAGTTGAAGTGCATACACAATGACGCATTGAATTAATAGCAATTCATCTATTACTTAATTATTACTTAATCTATTAATCATATTGACTCTTTATTAGTTGCTGATGCAGTAATCATCAATTAATGGTTTAGTTCTTCATTAGTTATACATTAACTCATGATTATCTGTGCATTAGTTAAGGATGAATTAATGCACATTAGTGCACCTGTATTGTAAAGTGTTACCCACAGCCCTAATACACAAAGACAAAACACCATCGTGATTAAACTAATACAATAACCTTTACCTGTGATATAAAACACTGTAATTACTGATAACAAAAAATGAGAAGACACTAAATTATTTATGTTAAATTTAATCATTTCAACGCAACGCAGGACCTTCTGGGAATGTCGTATTGTATCTCATAGTTTTTACTTTTACAAAGTTATGCAAAGAGTTAAAGCAATGTAAAAAAAACATATATTGTCATGACTTATTGATCATATCGTTGTTGTTTTCTGTAAAAATCTTTAGTGTGTTTAAGGTTCTAAGCAAATCTGGAGACAATCAAGAACTTTATTAACTTGATCTTCTCCAGAACAAATTCACTTTATTTACGTATTTTTCGAATCCAAAGTCGTTTAAAATGTTTCTGCGATCGCGCCAAGGAAACGAAGCAAGCATGTCGATACACGCCAGAATTGCGCTTCCATGCATGGCTTTTCTGTGGAATCCAAGACATTTCCTTTTTACCAAGGATGTCCCTGCCTTTAAATCCACCCACTCAAACTATTCATGCAGTTTCATGTTTTAACACAACGTTGCTTGTCATTTAAGATGTGGAAAAGTAGTATTTGTACAGAATCAAAGTGTAATTAATAAGAATCTAATCAAATGAAAGTCATGCATAGTGTGGCATTTGGCTGTGTGAATGAAAATGGCTGTTCAGCAAAGCATGAAAGAGGAAGAAAAATGCCAGAACATGGAACTAGAGGATTCCCTCCTTTGTGTTGTGTGTCTGTGTTATTGATGTCATGGATACTGAGGTGACCTCTGTCTGTCAGAACACACCCTTATGTCATAATCGAGTCAGATGGTCAAAGATTCAAATCATAAAGCTTTCATTGTTCTTGATGTCGCCGTGTTTTCTAGCGTGTTGAAATCATCGCTAGGTGCAGACTCTGTGTGTGTGTGTCTCGTGACTTTAGAGCAGGAATGCTTCAGTGACGCAGTTTGTTGGTAAACGGGCAGGAAGTAAGGAACCTCTTCCATCTTTTGCTCTCAGTGTTTACTCTTCTGAAACAGCTGGTCTCCAAACACACACACGCATTACGTCGTGCTCACCTGCTTTTCACTGTTTATCAAATTATAAACCAGTCAGGTCCTAAGTTAAGATGTGAAATGGTACACAAGCACAACTGTCACAAATGTATTTTGTTGCCATTTTGCATCTAAACCTTTGGACATTGCACTCTATTAATATCTAAGGAATAATTAACCAATTTGTTTACTCACCCTCACACTTTTATCAAACTCGTATGCCTTTCATTCTGCAGTGGAACAAGACTTCACACAGGTCTTTCATTTTAAATGACCATTCATGTTAAGTTTTTAGCTGCTAAACAGGGCTTTCAAGTCCAACTTTTGACTCACTATTAGAGTATAATAAGTAACTTGAACTGTTACTCACAGAAAGTGATTTTAAATGCTTTAATGGTGATTTGTGCATTTTTTTTTAAAGCTTATTATATGTAGTCGCTATGAACTGTTGATTTATTGTGAAAAGCTATGTGAAAATACTGGTCCTCAGGGACAAAATAACAACATTCAGGTTTGAATAGAAAGTAAACGATGGCAGAATTTTTATTTTGGAGTCAGTGGTTTCTTTTAAACTTATAGAAAGGTTCAAGGAGTGTTTTCATAAGTTTTGAGTGTTTTCAAAAATCAGTCCAGTGAGTTTTCCGCTAGTAAATGTCCTTTGAATAGAGCATGAGGTGTTGGGCTGGGAAAAGGATTAAAGTCGTGAAATTTCAAAGTCAGCTTATTGTTTATTGAGCCGGTGCATGACTTCACATACATTTACTGTTCGAAAAAGAATTTGGAGTGAAAACTCGAGTAAATTTGTGAAAATAGTATTACTCTAAAAAAATGTTGCGTTGTTTCAACCATTTGTCAAATGTGGACAAACCCAGCTGTTGGATTATTTTTATAACATTTATTTTAATAACATTTTTAACCCAACGTTCTGGTTTGTTCATATTTGACCTAAAATTGGGTTAAAAACAACCCAGCATTTTTTAGAGTGTAATTTATTCCTGTGATAAAAGCTGCATTTTCAGCATCACTACACTGTAAAAATGAATATGCTTTATCTAATCAAAACAATTGTGGCAACAGATTACAAGCAATGTTATTAATTAAATTTAACAAATTAGAATTGAGTAATAATTAATCAAATGAATTCCTTAAAAGTTAACCATTTAAAATGAGTAAAACTTACAAAAACAACCAAAAAAAACATAAATTGAAGTCACCATTATGGTGATCAGTGTTTGTTTTAAAATTACGGGTTTCTCCGGTTTGTTTACATCAGGTGTCTTCAATGTTGGCAATATAAAATAAGAGTTCTTAATTAATCTGACGTCTGAGATATTTTTGTAAAATTTTTGGGTGTAAACTTAGTTTATTTTAAATGGTTAACTTTTAAGGAATAATTTGATTAATTATTACTCAATTCTAATTTGTTTAATTAATAATATTGCTTGTAATCTGTTGCCACAATTCTATTGATTAGATAAAGTGTATTCATTTTTACAGTGTAGTCCAGTCTTCAGTGTCACATGATCCTTCAGAAATCACGCCGATTTGCTGCTCACGAAACATTTTTGAATATCGATGTTGAAACCAGTTAATAATAAATATTTGTAATTGGCTTAAATTTTCATGTTTGCTCAATATTTGGTATCTTTAATATAAGGTGACGTAGTTGTACTTGTAAATTATACATAATTACAAGTAACTAAACCTAACTGTAACTCCCACTTAATTTCCACTTCAACAAGTACTAGGGAGTACGGTTACACTTTATTTCGATAGTCACTTTAGACATTCTACTAATTATAAGTAACTTTTCAACTACATGTCAACTAACTCTCATTAGAGTATTAGTATATTATAGTAGACTGTCAGTAGACTGTTAGGTTATGGTTAGGTGTTAGGGTTCGGGTTAGGAGAATAAGTTGACTTGTAGTCGCCAAGTTACTTATAGTCAGTTGAATGTCTGTTGGGGGACCAACAAAATAAAGTGTTAGCAGATATTAAGCTGACAGTCTATTAATACTCTAATGACAGTTAGTTGACATGTAGTTGAAAAGTTACTTATAGTTAGTAGAATGACTAAAGTGGACTATCGAAATAAAGTGTTAACGGGAGGACTTGTTAATTAATATTACTCAGTACTTATCTGTCAAGTACCTCACCTTAAAATTAAGTGTAAAAATTAAGTGGGAGTACTTTAAAATTAAGTGGGAGTAAAATTAAGTGGGAGTACTTTAAAATTAAGTGGGAGTAAAATTAGTTGGGAGTACTTGTTGATAATTAATATTACTCAGTACTTATCTGTAAGTACGTCACCTTAAAATTAAGTGTAACCTACTATTTTTTGTGTGGAAACAGCCACATATAATAGTTTTTGTAACTACAGTTTAGTTTTTTCCCTATAGGCAATCCCGCCAAAATGATTTGCACACAAACAAATAGGACTTATTATAATTATGTATAAATAAAAGCCTTTTTGTATGTGTGCAAATAATTTTGTTGGGTTTACTAATATATGTAAATTAGTAATTTCCTTCCGTGAAACACGTTGTGCTTCCCGACAAAATGCATTTGTTGTTTATTTGCATGCAGGGCTGTAGTATAGGGGCCTCGGCTGTTGCTGAAATCCCGTTCGGCCCCTAGAATTGTCACCACCTTTCGCCCTGTTTGCATGCACAAATGTGGGTGTTATATTGAATGCATTGCACTTGTGTGTCCCAGTAACATCATTTTATAATGGTGTTGTCTGCACAGTGACCGTAGGCGGTGAAATTGCGGCGTGCCAATGCAGGAAGTTTTCTCCTGTGGGTCTTCCTCTACTTCTCATTTCTGAAGCGCCATTAAAACACGTTCTCTGTCTGAGACATTGAATTAACCTGCTCTCAGGCAAACACACTTCGCCCACACACAGGTGGTGCGGCTTGCAGACTGTTGCAGCTCGTGTTCGTGGGAGATGACCGCAGAACACTGAAATGGAAAAGCCCTATTTAGCGCTGCACAGTAATCATGCGAGAGGCGCTGGTGGCGTAATCTGGAACGTCCCTTTTGAAGCTGCAGGGGTAAATGTTTTACCCAGAATGCCCATCTTGACTGCATGACCTGGCAAACCTGTTAATAATCGACTCGCGGGTTTGTCCGCTGACCTCCCGAGGGTCCAAACGTGCGCGGGGTGTGATTGTGTAACCCGGGCCGTCGCTGATAATCTCAGGTGTCAAGTATGTTGGGCTTCTCATGGCAATGATGGATGGGTCCATTCAGAGTTGTCACTTTAAATTGTTTTTCTTTGTGTTCTGTCTCTATTCAGTCAATCGGCGCAGGAAGAGACTAACCTCCTTTAGGAATAACGCGGAGGAGAGACGCTCATAGTAGCGGTGTCGGTTTATGAGATGGGGGAGTTTGATTCAATGTCCTCTTGTATGGTTGAGCCAAGTTTGACGTCAACCAAACACTGTATGAGTATATATCTGTAGACATGCAGTATACGGTTTTGGGTTTGACATTTCAGATGGCCAAGTTTATAGATCTTCACATGTGAAATGATTAACGGGACTTTGCTACACTCGTTTACGATTTCCTGGTGTGAATGACATTGTGATAAGCATTTATTAGGGCCCGAGCACCGATGGTGAGAGGACCCTCTTGGAATTGCTCTGTTTCTTCTTCTTCTTCTCCAAGATGAATCATATTTTTTAGGACGTAAACATGCTCGAAAACTCACAAAACTTTGCACACGCGTCAGAATTGGCGAACATTTACATCTGATATGGGTTTCAGAATTGGGCTGGGCGAAATGGCTCAATAGCGTCACCTATAAAGGTATTACGGAGTGCGCTTTCCACGACGTTTCACGTACATGTACGAAATTCAGTATTATGTGCAACATATGGAGAAAAAGAATTATGAATGAACTAGTTAATTTTTTGAAGTATGATCTGTGAACTGAACTAGTAGCCATAGCTGTCAACCCTCCCGTTTTTCCGCTTTTCTCACGTATTTTAAGCTCTTTTACTGCTGTCTTCCCATAGTATTTTTTTAGTATTTAGTATTTTCCCGTAAAATATCCCGTATTTTTACGCTCTGACTGTGTGAGACGTACAAGCTCAGACAGATTTGGCTTGAAGTCATTCATCCTCTGATGCGGCGCCGTGCGCGCTGTTACAAAAAAGCTGTGAACGCACAGCCAAGTGAAACGAGGTCTTGCCGGTCTTGCGCACCGAACTTGTCGCTTTTGCCGCGCTCGTGCGGACGCGTCGAGTATAAACAAGGCATTACTCCGTGTTAGCGCGCACTCTGATCGGTAAAGGTGGACGGACCTCTCCCGAATCATCTCCAGCACTCTCCGATGCACCACTAACTCCGCCTCCATTTCCTTCGTAACCTGATATTAGTATTTAAACATTCTCTATGATCATGTTTTTTTAAATGACAAACTGTCCCTTTCTCACACACACACACACACACACACACACTCTGTCTCTCTAACACATATGTAAGCTAGTTATAAACTCTTTAGACTAGAATCTTGTAAAAAAAAAAAGCCCTTATTTTTGGGATGGATTCTGGGAAATCTACCTTATTTTCAATGTTCAATGTTGACAGCTATGTTTGGAGCGTAGCCCTAATTTTTTATGTATTATTTGTTGGATAATGCAAATAAATTACCATTTCCATTCCATTCATTCTTTGTGGGAAATCTGTGAAATAGAAATGGACATTGTAGCCACTGAGGGATTTTCACATTGAGAAAATTTTGTCTTGTGACTTTTTTTTTTAAACATACATATTTAAATGTATTCAGTAAATATGATGAAGTGGTTTTTTTTGCATGTCGTCTTACTAAATAATTTTTTTTTTATTCATGTCAAGCGTTCAAATGTTTTATGCGATATCCCCAAATTTGCATAAAATACACTACTGTTCAAAAAGTCGAGGTCATTAAGATGTTTTTATGTTTTTGAAAATAATCGAAAGACTAGTAAAAACAGTAATATTGTGAAATATTATTACAATTTAAATTAGCTGTTTTCTATGTGAATATAATTTAAAATGTAATTTATTCCTGTGATCAAAGCTGTATTTTCAGCATCATTACTCCAGTCTTCAGTGTCACATGATCTGTCAGAAATCACTCTAATATGATGATCTGATGCTCTTATTGTTATCAATACTGAAAACAGACGTGTGTGTTTTCACAGTACAATGAACTGTTTTATTTCAAAAGGTCAAAACATTTCTCATCATGTGACCTAAGTGTAGTCCTGTAATTCACATTAGTTTTACGCATCTGTTTAGCGATGATGAGATGTTTGACTGTTGTGTGTTGTTTTTCCCCAAAGGGCACACATTGGCTTCAGTTTTGACATCAGAGGTCAAGAGGTCAGGCTTGGGGTTAAGAAGGGGTCTTGAACTCAATGTAGGGCCTGGATTCTAGTCTGTCTGATCCCAGAGACAGACCCCATGAGTTGTTTCAGTCTAAAGTTAAATGGTTTTGGCATCTCTGTTCTTTTTATAGCATTTCAAACGTAAAGCTGCAGTGGCAGCTGATGTAAAATCAGCATAGTTAGGCTATCCATCCATTCATGCTAATATACACGTCAATCTGTTATGTCATGAGAGCACGGCTCACGTTTTTCAGGTCGCGTTTAAAGGCCCGATCTCAAAGAAAGTGAATATTTTAATGCGAACAATACGTGAGATGGAAATCACAGCAATGCACTCCTATGTATTCATGCTGGCATTTGACAGAACTAGGTTTTTTCCCTTTTCTAACTTCTGCTTCCTCCTTTTTTTTTCTAGTTGTTTCGCTAACCTTTCGCTAGCTAAGCTATTATGCTTATCCTGCGTCTTTTAGTGTGTTTGGTTTTCCTGTTCTTTGCGGTTTGCGTAATGACTTTGCTGAAGTTGCATTGTGACCCCTATAATAATGAAAGTGAATTTGCTTTTTCATTGTTTTTAAATATTATCTTGCTCTTTTAAAATATGGTTGTTATTATTAAAAATAACACTATTCAAAAAATTTCTGTTTTTAATATTCTGAATTAAAAAAAAAAACATAGTATACATTGTAAGGATACTGTACATGTTATGAATTTAATTTATGCTTATTTAAATGTAATGAATGATTCTATTATTGTATTACATTCAATTTAGGGTGAAATATGAGCTTAACAGCTTAAATTAACTAAACATTGTACACTATAGATTCATATAATTTAGTTTTGTGAAGATGTGGATTAAATGAAGTTCAGACCCTGACAATGTTGATAAATTCTGCATCTGAAATCGAATACTTCCATACTATATAGTAAGAGAAAAACGGTACGCCAACAGAGTTGTACATCTCACTTGATGGACACTGGAAGTGTGCCTAGAGCCAGACCGATATATCGGCCGATATGAGACATTTTCCAAAATATCGGTTTTGGCAGTTATAATGGCCGATAAATGAATATTTAAAAAATAGAATAAAAACGGACGAAACACGCTTTAATCATCTCTCCTTAGCCTGTTATATTGAAAACGTATGTTTTACAATTTGCAGTATGATGTTATCTATTGCTAAATTATGGCTCATCATAGACTAGCTAACCACAAAGCAGGCTAATGCCACTATCATCAGTGGAAGACCGTTAACGTTAACATTAATGAGCTTGGAAACCACAATGAACGTTTTCTGCCTAAATAAAGTAATGATTACTGTATTTATAACTCGCATATCTCTAGTTACAGTCCCTGCATTGTAAAATGTAAGTTATACTTGCGAGGAGTGAACATTTAGACATAGAGAAAAAGTATCAAACGTATCTTGTGCATAAAAGTTAGCTTTTCTTTTACACGTGTGTGAAATCCAACAATATTTAACAATAAAACGATATCGGCCGATATATCGGAATATCGTATTTTAAAACCCCGAAATATTTGTATCGGTTCGCTATCGACCTTCAAAATCCTTTATCGGTCGGGCTCTAATGGACTCGGTAGAAGATTTATGAATGAAAGTGAAGCAACACAACTGACGCTGGTAGGTCACATGATATTAAAAAAACATTAAGGAGGAACCGGATTTAATTCATACTACCCGTATTCATACTATATAGAGCGTACTTTTTTAACGGCCCAAATTCAAGGACCTACTCTGAGACAGTATGCGCTTTCAGACGTACAGAAACTCGATCTCTCAAAGGAGACGCTGTGATGGAGTTTTATTGAGGCTTTCGATTTTTACCTGTTGTGTCATGCTTATTAAAGCAAACCAGTATTTCCACACTTTACTGTACAGTTTGAATATGTGAAACTCTTGCTGTTTTCTCTCTCTCTCTGACTCGCTCTCCTCGTTCCCTGCGGCTGGGATCACCCTCCGTTTTAGCAACAGTAACTAAAACAGATGCGCAGCAACAGGTTTGGCCATGTCTGTTTGGCTCCCTGCAAACCTTGGAGAAATTTAAGAGTGTGACAGAGAGTGAACAAAAAACTGAATGTGAGAGATTGTTTTTTAGTGACGTACTGTATGGAACAACTGTGTATTATCAAAACCTCTGGTCAGTAAAGATCTTGAAAACGGCTTGTACGTATAATGAAGGGAAAGGTATAATTCTGCGCTTTATTTCTTTAAGGAATTATTCTTTTTTCCCCCCATCCATGGAAACACTGACTCTTTCCAGTAATTAAGCCCTAAATTTAACAGCTTCAGTTTTGTGTGTGTGTGTATTTCGTCATGCCCATGCTTGAAGGGGGATCCAGCACATGTTGGTTGGCAGTCGTACAGCATGTTTCTTTGTTTGCCCACAGTGGAGAACTGCAGGCGGCCACTTTAGACTCAGAAACTTTGCTGGAGTTTCAGTTGTCTATTCTAGTGAGCCAAACTAGGCCATGTCCACTCCAATACATCTTCTCTCCATTTTAGCCTTTCGTCCACATTGAGACACGCTTTTTGAAAACACTCTCCCAAGTATGAAAACGGAGGTGATTCGTGTGATGCGTATTGTACCTAGGGATCTAGGGATGCACAATACATTGTCTTATATTTGTTGATTTTTAATGTTATCATTAGGGCTGCAACTAACGATTATTTCGATAATCGATTAATATTTTTTCCGATTAATCGGATAAAAATTTCTATTTGCTTTTTTGTTTATTATAACTAAATAAAACCCTAAATCGTTGCCCAGCCCTAATATATATATATATATATATATATATACACACACATCACACATGCGTGCATTTTTTTTAAGAAAAAAATATTATTCATAAATAAAATATTTATATATAATATAATATATAAATTATATATAAATCAATATACATGAAAATATTTCTTAAATATAAACAAGCATGTGCGTGCATATATATATATATATATATATTCATATATATATATAAAATAATGACACACACTGCACCCACATATACTATGCAAACACAAACAAACTTTTATTTTGGATGCGATTAATCACGATTAATCGTTTGACAGCCCTATTTTGAATTGCTTAAAATATGATTGGAATCACTTCAAAAAAAGGAAAATGCAGTAAGTACAACATGTGCAGTCTGTAATATCGACGTCATGAAATTATAATGAGAACAAGACTTTTGTGAGACTTTTGTTTTTGTAATCAGGCCATAAAAATTTGGATTTAGATTCCAATATATGAGTATCGGCAAAACTTTTCATATCGGTGCATCCCTATAGATCTCTATGGCTTCCTGCAAATTCTTGCAAAAATTCCTGCAAAAAATTTAATTTACTCACTATTGCTGTCCTGTGGCAAAACATGACGGTTGCGTTTTAGACCATGCGATTTTTGACGAGTTAGTAAGTAATCCTTTATTGTTCAGCCTTGGCTGAAAATTGGTCTTTGGTCTCACGATTACAATCACAAAAAAACAATTACCAACACACAATACATAATACATATATGATTAAAATAACCACAAATCCTTCCTTTTATTTAAAAGGCTTATTGCATTTGGTACGAAAGATTGTTTATATATTGCTTTAATAGCTTTTGGTGTTCTGTAACGACGACGTGATGGCAATAATTCAAAAACATGATTCAAAGGGTGTGATGTATCTCTTGCTATAGTCAGAGCTTTCCTCTGAACAACAATTTGATATAACTGTAACTGTGCGACCGGTTTTTGTTTAGATCCTACGATTTTTCCAGCAACTCTTGTAATTCTGTCTAATTTTACTAGCACTGGGATATTTTGCTACATAAAATTCTCACGCTTTCCTTCTGGCACGATTATTTTATATTTATATGTCTGCTCTCTGTATCAACTGGTATTTTCTACGCATGCACAGTGATTTTTAGAGCCAGACCGATATATCGGCAGACCGATATTATCGGCCGATATTAGGCATTTTCCAAACTATCGGTATCTGCAGTTATAATGGCCGATAAATGAATATTTCAAAAATAAAATAAAAACGGACGAAACACGCTTCAACCATGTCATGAGTGTTGGAGTTGTATAGTTTGTGACTATCATGTCCAGTTTCAAATAAATAAATAAAATATCGGCCGATATATCGGATTTTAAAACCCAAAAATATTTGTATCGGTATCGGCCTTCAAAATCCTTTATCGGTCGGGCTCTAGTGATTTTCAGATGTTTCGATGTGGATGATAGTGTGGACAGCGTTTTGGACTGAAAATACTGTTTTCAAATGTAGACGTAGCCTAAATTTTAAATCCAAACTTTACACTTTTAGGCAGTGTAGAAACTTTTTTAAAGTAGTTTTGTTGCAAAAATGTGGCCCAGTTATGGAATAGAAAGTCTTGTTTCTCAATTCTTGCACTTTGCATTAAAAATACATATTTCACTGCTGATGGAGAAAATCATATGTGTTCATTTTGTTACTATGGGTCGATGGGTTACAAAAGCAAGGTGTTCAATTTCATTTTCTTGCGGCCATAGTTGCTTTTGTTTAACATGCTAAATCTGTTGCCATAGTCATGACTAAATGTATTTAACATTGTTCTTTGAATACAAGAAAGCCTTAGTTTTAGCTAAAAGGTAGAACAAAAAAAAGACTGCGCTACTTGATATCAGCCTCCATTGTCTTGGCTTTTGGCTTTTACAGTAGCAACAGTAACTGTAGTAATCAGTGTTTTGGTCGAAGCTATGGTTACCATAGTAAAAAATGACCGTCTGTCCTCTTCTGTAACACTTTCAGCCGTCCTGCAAACCCTCAAACTGCTCACTCTCGTAAGGTTTACAATACAGCCGGTGTAAAATTTCATCTCACTACTTCCCTCTTACCGCACACAAGATTTTTCTTGGCCATTGTTCGTTCTTGCATTCCCCCCCGTTCCTTCCACCCCCTCACCGTGCCTGAACACCATTCAGACTTTCATTTTGAATGTCTGTCAAGCTCTGACTGTGTGTCGGACCAAAGTGACTAATGCTGGACCGACGCCACCCACCTGCTATAGGCTGAAAAGGTTGTGCGAGCGTGTGTGTTCTCACACTTCAGGCCTGCACGTTGCCTTATTTTCTGTTCAGGGGTATTTCTGTGTGAGCACCGCATGTCAGTCCAGGTTTTAGAAGAGATTGTGTGTTTACATGCACATTTTCAGGGCATACGCCCACATACGCCTATACGCAGGAGTTAAGGCCTTCCAGTTTTGTGGTCAAAACAACGATTCGACTCCGTTTGGCATGACGGATTAAGATAGCGGCATCACTGTGTTTCCGTCTCTCTCTGTTTTCACCACATGCTCAACGCCGCGGTGTCTGTCAGCATGCTGTAATGCTCTTTTTGTGTTTCTGTTTAAACGCATTGCAGTTCAAACACTACGTCACACTAATGGACCGAGTATTCCAGTTTGTTTTGTTTCCCGTGGTTGCTGCTTGTGAATGAAAAGCACCACACTTGTTAAATTCGATTATGTTTGTAGAACTGCACGGATTAATTAAATCCCAGAAATGTGTCCCAGGTCTTAAATGTGTAACCCTTTAAGTCAATCTGCGGTTTTGGGCGCATCTGATTCTTGCGGGCTCATAAAACTGCATTTGAGACCCGTTTCGCTTCCGTAATGTGATGTATTTCAACAATACTCGAGAGAAAAATGAGGGCAGATTTTAACAGTCAAAGTGTGTTTAATAATAGAATGAAGTCAGATCTAAATGTGAGTTTGCAATGCATTGTGGGGCGGTCTACTACCCATTGTTGTTTTTGTATAATTTATATGCTAACATAGTATTTATTAATAGTTTCAGTTTTCATTTTTTTTTGTTATATGCTTTTATTTTTTTATTTTTTATTTCAGTTTTAGTAAATGTACAACTTCAACCTGAACTTATTTCAGTTTATATCCCAAGGCAATATTTTGTTTAACAACATTTTTGTTTAAGTTTTACACTTTATTTTATTTGAGCTTTATTTCATTTAACAAAAATGATCTTTAGTAGATTTAAAGGAGTAGTTCACTTTTGAAAAAACTTTTGCTGATAATTTACTCACCCCCATGTCATCCAAGATGTCCTTGTCTTTCTTTCTTCAGTCGAAAAGAAATTAAGGTTTTTGATGAAAACATTCCAGGATTTTTCTCCATATAATGGACTTCAATGGGAACCAAACGGTTCAAGGTCCAAAAGAAACTTTAAGTACAAACTGCAAACTTGTTCAAATGGCTTTAAACGATTCCAGACGATGAATAAGGGTCTTATCAAGCGAAATGATCGCTCGTTTTATAAATAAATAGCAAAGTTTAAGTTTTATAAGCTCAAACGCTCACCTTGCTCTGTTCTGTAACGCACTCCTGTTCGAACTCGTTCATCAAAAACGTAAAAACGTAAAATATTTTATCGGATGTGCCTTTCGTTTACACGGCAACGGCGTTTTTGGGGCTTAAAATGCAAAAAAGTGAAACCACCCTCCAGAGTGGAAATCTTAAAAACGCTCCACCGTCGCGTTCCCGTGTAAACGTTAAAAGTTGTTGTAGTATGCACTCCTAGCCGCCTGGAGTGCATACTACATTGAATTTCACACACTTTTGCGTCATCATACGCACGCGGATTTCCCACCCAAAACGCTCGTCTAAACGCAGAATAGAAAGTGATGACACAACGCCACTTTTTTACGTTTTTTCTTTAGAATCGTTTCCGTGTAAACATAGCCTAAAACAACGACTATTTGACTATGGGTTATTATTAATCAGTAGTTTTCATATCAACTTTTTCGGCTTGATAAAATATTACAAATGAGTGCTGTCAAAACGATGTTAGATGCGATTACTCATGATTAATCGTTTTTTAAAGGACTGATTTTGTAATATTTTAATCAAAGAAGACTTTCCATTTTGGCTGATGTCATGTGTTTGTGTACAGTATTTATGTATGTATATTTATACATATACAAATAGTAGGGCTGCTAAAATTTTAAATCGAATTAATTACTCGATGTGGTGATACATTTTTTCAAATTAATCGTAATAGTCATATTGGGCTAAGAAATTACCCCCAGATAATTGAATAAGTCAATTTAGGCTAATTGACGTGTTAAATTGACACCCCTAATATTTGCAGACTTACAGTACATGCGATTAATCGAGATTAATCTGTTTGACAGCACTATCACACATACAAACGTTTTTCAAGTAACATGCGTCGAAGGATTGTGCATAATATGGAACTTGCATTAAAAAAGTAAACTCTAAAGCTAAGGTGTCTCTTTTTTGTGAATATGGCTTTGTTTGAAAGCAGAATTGCTCTAAAGATATCAAACCCTGACTGCGGACTACCGGCAATCCTTATAAGGGTGTTGTGTGGGGCATGCCTGTGTGTGTGTGTGTGTGTGTGAGACTACACTGGCAAAGCATAACGGTTTACACAAGCGAAGCTGGATCTAGCTGTTGCTAGGGCAACAGGAGCAGCATGTGTGTGTGCAGGTGCCGTTCCTGTGTGTGACTGCGGGAGGAAGCAGGGAGAGAAAGAGGTTTTTTTCTTCTAATTTTAGGAAGGAGGAATGACTCTGTGGACGATTGATTATCTGTGGGAGAGACCCCAACGGGAACGAGAGGATGACGATAGAGCAGAAGAAAGGATTGAGAGAGAAAGAGGGGTAGTTTGATAGAGAGGCAGCCCTGAACGGGAGCCCAAGGACCCAGCGGGAGTGCGGTAACCCAAGTGACTTTCATACAGAGAGGGAAAAAGACATAATACAGTAAAAGGGTGCAGTTATAGAACGTATTCAGACGTAACGACTCTTAGAGATGCTGTCGAGCTCCAAAAATGATTCAGAAGCACATGAAAGTAGTCCGTTCGAGTCGTATGTTATATTCAGTATTTTCAAAGCCATACACTTTTGGGAGATTTTTATAATTGGGGTGGGCTATTCCCTGAGGGACTTATTTATGTGTTTGCGTGTATTCCGATCTCACAGCCAGAAGAATCTGCTGCCTGCGCTGCTCTCTCTCTCTCTCTCTCTCTCTCTCTCTCTCACTCTCTTGTGTGTGTTTTCAGAGGCGCACAAAGGCAGATTCCCCCTGCCAGCACAATGCCAGATTCACCCGGTCCGTTCTGGAAATTCCTCCAGTTCTGACGGGGAATCTGGGCTTTGCCAACCGCTTTCATCCAGACATCTCCAGTCCCTCGTGTCTTTCCAGAGGTCACAGTCATAACAATACAAAGACTGTAGCACATCAATAAAAGCAAGGCAGATATTCAGAACAGCAAAGCTGATATATGAGGCAGATTAAATGTGAATTTAACTATAGCAAATGATGAGATCATTTAAATAAGTAATTTTAGCAGTTTTGCGTACATTTATCGAAAATTGTATTTTTCAAACTTTTGGGGCCAGTATAAAACATTTTATGCATTTTTAATGTTACAAAATATTTCTATTTCAAATAAGTGTTGTTCTTTTGACGAGCTTTAATGTATTTTTGATCAAATGCATACGTCCTTGATGAGTGGAAGAAACCCAAAGTTTTGAACCATAGTGTATTAAAATGGTATTTCACATGAAAGCTAATTGAAATTTGAGATGTATCAGTATAATCTCTCTCCATTATAAAACCACTCATTGACCCAGTAGCACCTCATTGCAGTACACGAGATCCAGGGGGCGGAGTTGGATCCAGATCTAAGGGGTGGAGATGGGTAGGATTAGGGGTGGGGTTAGGGATCAGGGGGTGGAGATGGGTACGATTAGGGGTGGGGTTAGGGATCAGGGGGCGGAGATGGGTAAGATTAGGGGTGGGGTTAGGGATCAGGGGGTGGAGATGGGTAAGATTAGGGGTGGGGTTAGGGATCAGGGGGCGGAGATGGGTAAGATTAGGGGTGGGGTTAGGGATCAGGGGGCGGAGATGGGTAAGATTAGGGGTGGGGTTAGGGATCAGGGGGCGGAGATGGGTACGATTAGGGGTGGGGTTAGGGATCAGAGGGCGGAGATGGGTACGATTAGGGGTGGGGTTAGGGATCAGAGGGCGGAGATGGGTACATTAGGGGTGGGGTTAGGGATCAGAGGGCGGAGATGGGTACGATTAGGGGTGGGGTTAGGGATCAGAGGGCGGAGATGGGTACAATTAGATGTGGGGTTAGGGATCAGAGGGTGGAGATGGGTACGATTAGATGTGGGGTTAGGGATCAGGGGGAGAGATGGGTAAGTTTAGAGGTGGGGTTGGGGATCAGGGAGGAGAGATGGGTAAGATTAGGGGTGGGGTTGGGGATCAGGGAGGAGAGATGGGTAAGTTTAGGGTTAGGATAGGGATCAGAGGGTGGAGATGGGTAGGATTAGGGGTGGGGTTAGGGATCAGGGGGCGGAGATGGGTACGATTAGGGGTGGGGTTAGGGATCAGAGGGCGGAGATGGGTACGATTAGATGTGGGGTTAGGGATCAGAGGGTGGAGATGGGTACGATTAGATGTGGGGTTAGGGATCAGGGAGGAGAGATGGGTAAGTTTAGAGGTTAGGTTAGGGATCAGAGGGTGGAGATGGGTACGATTAGATGTGGGGTTAGGGATCAGGGGGTGGAGATAGGTAGGTTTATGTACCTGGATTTCGTGTTCTGCATTGAGGAGCATCTCCATTGACCTGGATGCTGAATGATACGAATGATCAAATGTATAATAAGGCTGATAATTTGACACTTTTGGCTGATACAGATTTACAGGCTTTGTTTTGCCTGAAAAATGTGAACTCAAACACGCTCATCCTTTAACCAATGGGATTCGCAGAGGTGACCAGTTTTTGAAAATCCAACACTTTCAAAATGAGTATTGTTCATTCCCTTCTCTTTAATGCTCTGTTGAAGCTCTAGTACTAGTTTCAGATGTTTCCTTCTGTGTTGCCATCACACACTTTCTTTCGCCCTTTTAACCTCATGTTGCAAAGTAAATGTTTGTGTGCATGTGTAAATTGCGACTGTTTCCCTTTAAAACAGATTCACACCCCTAGTGGACAAGAGCCAGAGCGAGTCTATGACTCTCGAGACAATCTGTCCAGCAGCAGGACACTCTCTCTCTCTCTCTCTCTCTCTCTCTCTCTCTCTCTCTCTCTCTCTCTCTCTCTCTCTCAAGCCTTGGCTTTGTCCTTGTCCTTCAAAACCCTTATTTTCAGCTCTTAGTGTCTTAGTAAGGTCATACAGTATGTGGCATTTTTCACATTTCTCTCTCTCTCTCTCGTAACACACACACACACACACACACACACTATAGAGCTGTATTTTCATAAATGCTACATCCTTACATAATTTGTAAAAGAGAACATTTTGTAGTTTTAAATGCTAAAAGAACGTATTACTAAAACAATATTTGTATTACTTCAAATAGATAGCTTAGTTTATAATGTTAAACTAAATATGTTTTACTTATTGGCCTGATGGTTTAGGCAGAGTTAGAGCTATCAGAAAGGCAAATGACCATATGGACAAGCGTCTGAATGAAGCACTGCATCTGTGAAGTGTTTTTCATGTAGATGTGATTCAGCACATTGTTATGACAGGGAAGCACCTTGTGGATGATGCGAGACTGCCGGCGGGATCCTGTCCAATCAGACGCGCTGTTCTCTGCAGGGTCAGATGTTATTATTGGTTGTGTAAGCCGACACACACTGTATACTGCACGTTCACGACACCTTTGATCATGAAACTGCATTCGCTGTGCATTTAGATGTTGAATGAAACCGAATGATCAGAGGGAAACCAAGTAGGGCGGAGCTTCATTTTGTACTTTGTAATTTGATTGGATCTGAGGTGTTCTTATGGAAACTTGTGTCCGCCATGGAATAAAAATGTAAAAGATAATTGACTTTTTATCTCACAAATCTGACTTTTTTTCTCAGAATTGCAAGTTTAGCCTATATAATTAATTTATGAAGATTTGCGAGATAAAACAATTGTGGGATGAAAATTCGCAATTAGCCTACCTTTTTTATTTATTTTACCAAATTTTGTCTTCAATATGTTCTGATGTTATTGGTTAAAATTAAATTTCCCCATCCCACCCAGCTGTGGCTATGTCTTCAGAAAATAAATATTACTGTTGTTGTTATTATAATTATAAATATTATTATTATTAAGACGTTAAACCGAGACAATCTTTTAAAGCAGGGTTATTTCAGTATTATTTAAATGCTCTCATAGTTTGTTTTTTATATTTTATATTATATTTTATATTTAAATTATTAACTATTATTTAATTTAACTTTTAGTCGTTTTATGATGTGCTTTTGTCTTTATTTTCTAAATAGTAGTATTTAGATGTCTCTTTTTATTTTTATATCCAGTTAATAAATTTTAGTGCTTCAGCTTATTTCACTTCTAATTTTTCAATCAAATCTAATATTTAAGTATCTTCATGTCATGCCTTGATCATATTTTTTTTTCAGCTTTATTTCAATTAAAAAAAACGTTATATTACACTATTGGTTTAACTAAAAAAACTAAGTAACCAGGTTGCCTCAATTTTAAGTTCATTGAAATGGAAAAATTGAGTTAATACAATGTAGGAGATTGATTTAATCATCAGAAACTTAAAAATATTATGTTATCTGATATTAAGTTGATTTGACAAAAGAAAAAGTGTGAAAATATTTTTTACATTGAAGTTTGTAGATAATAACCCTGTGTGGAAGTCAATATAAATTGCCATTCCTAACTAATTTGAGTTATGGATATTACATGAAAAGATAAGTAGATTGGGACTCTATTATCCAGGAAATGAACAGTGTAGGGACTCTGATATTACTTTTATACACACTGATAAATACCTATTGAAAGTCTGAAGATGAGATTGTGTGATGGCATCATAATTATATTACGATGAAAAGGGTGTGAACTGAAAGATTTGAGAGGCGTGGGATTTAAATCGAAGAGTGTGTGAAGTATAAGAATGCTGACTATTGATTTCTGCAGAGAAAATGACCGGGTGTGCTTGGGAACAACTCGCGCTCGCCAAAGAGCATTGATTTCTGAATGACCGCTAAAGAGGCACGTGAAGGCGTGAAGCGAGAGATTATGAGCAGGAAAGGGTTAAAACCGTGAGCTGGGATGAATGGGTGTTCGAAAAAGAGAAAAAAGCGAAAGGCAGATGTTGATTGGCAGAGAGGGATGAATGGGGAAGAGGTGGAGATGTGTTTGCGGTTCATGCGAGTTCTCATTTGCCCGGAGCTTCATTCTCTTGTTTCTTCAGCGGCTGTTGTTGCCATGGGAATTCTGGAGAAGTGAATCTCCTCTGAGTCGTCCCTCCTCTCTTCCTTTCATAAAAACAAAAATTAGAAACAAATTATTTGGAAACCATGCATTTCCTGTCTGGAGAACCCAAACACTTCTGACGGCATGAAGGAACTACGACTGCACACTATATAGATTATACACTACATCCTGTTTATTTTTCTACCGTTCATAATTTGGGAAAGAAATGAATCCTTTTATTCAGCAAGGATGCATTAAATGAATTAAAAGTGACCGTGAAGATATTTCCAATGTTGCAAAAGACTACAAAAAGAAGTTTCACAAAAATATGAAGCAGCGCAACTGTTTTCAGTATTAATAATAATCAGATTTCTGAAGGGTCATGTGACACTGAAGACTGGAGTAATGATGCTGAAAATCACAGGAATAAATTATATTTTAAAATATTTTCAAATAGCAAATTATTTTTAATTGTAATAATATTTCATAAAAATATCAAATAAATGCAGCATTGGTGAGCAGAAGAGACTTTTTAATAACATTTTTTTTTTTAAATCAACAAACTGAATTGAATGGTAGAGTATAAAGAAGTGTGCAAAGGTAAACGTTAGTATGCGACACTGGTGTCACATGACCTCATCATTAAGCATTTTTAATTCAGTCGCCCATTTGTCATCTCAGAACTAGCATTAAAAGGACTATTTTGCATTTCAGATCCATTTTGTGTAAATATGTCAGTCTAATGAGAAAGAAAAATGGTTAATATTACTTCTGTTTCATCGGTGCACCAGGAAATTGAATAATCCATTGCATTATGGGTATTCAGCACAGTTTGTTCTATAGTATACGGCATAGGTGTTCGATGCACACCGAAAATGTGTACAATACTTAGTGCATACTTCAGATATTAGTAGTAAACTCTTAAAAATCAAGGTTCCAAAAAGGGGGTTTCCCAGCGACACCGTTCAAGAACCATTCTTGGTTCCCCGAAGAACCTTTCAATGAAAAGTTCTTAACAGACTAGTTTTTCTTAGTTTGAAGAACATTTGAAAAATCCAAAGTACCTTTTTCCAATACAAAGAACCTTAAAGGTTCCATGGATGTCAAAGGTTCTTCACGGAACCATATATGTCAAAAAGGAACCTTTATTTTTAAGTTTATGGTGGCCTACTGTTCCAAACATTAGCTTTGTTTTGGATTATTCTAGTCAGTAGGTTTTTAGTTTATATGGGTCTGTTTGTGAATGTGTGAGGGCTTGTTTATAGGAATAAGGTTGTGAAAGTGTGTGTGAGCGTGAGAACCGCTGGGCTCTGACTAAACTGTGCCTGAGGTCTATAAGTGTGTGTAAGTCTAGGTGTATAGTGACTAACTCCATATCCATGTGTGTGTCTGTACGAGTGTGAGAACAGAGCTCATCCACCCATAACACGAAGCTCTAGCAGGTGTTAACCAGAGAGTCACACACAGCTGTGTATAGGTAAGTGTGTGTGTGCGCACGCCTTCCGGTGTGTTAGCATTTAATGTGTGTGTGGGCAGGGTTTACCACAGCTGATGAGAGGAGCATGTCATGATCGTGACTGGTCATGTTTTCCTCGTTACTTTTAGTTGTGTTTCACCTATATAGAGGTGCGTGTGTGTGTGTGTGTGTGTTCTTGTGTGTTGTGTTGCTTCACACGAAATCGATGCTATAAATTTCGCATTACCCAAAGTTGATTTCTTGCAACCCCCCCCCCCCCCCCCCCCATAAAATATCTTGTAATATTGGCAAATAAGTCATAAGCAGTACACTTAGGCTTGTTTTACATTATGTATATTAAAAGTTTTGTGGTTACTATAAGCTGAATGATAAATATGTTGGTAGTCTTAAAATATTGTTTGATCATCATTCATCATCATTTCACTATCATAAACTCAATATCGTAATCTTCATGTCAGAATATCTGATTATTCGGTTATTGGCTGATGTTGATGATCTAAAAACATTATGTAAATATGAACGCATTCAGCCAATTATTGGTTAAACAGCCTTTGTTGATCATATCAAATGTCATCATGTACATCTGAATGTATATCTCAGTGTTTTGTGGTTACTGATGTCGGCTAAATGGCAAATAATTGGCTGGTAACACTTTACAATAAGGTTCATTTATTAAACATTAGTTAATGTATTAACTAACATGAACTAACCATTTGTTACTGTATTTGTTATTCTTTGTTAACGTTAGTTAATACAAATCTAGCTGTTCATTGTTGTTCATGTTAATTCAGAGTGCGTTAACTAAGATTTTTAAAAAGTATTAGTAAATGTTGAAATTAACATTAACAAAGATTAACAAATGCTGAAGAAGTATTGTTCATTCTTTGTTAATGTTAACTAATGAACCTTATTGTAAAGTGCTACCAATTGGCTAATCTGTTAACGGCCTCTAAAATTTGTGATAACATAGTGATCTCGATATCGTAATGCAGTCTAAATCATTTTAAATCACGCAATATCATCTGATTATTTGGTTATCGGCCGATGTTATTCATCGATAATATCAAAATGTGATTACTGACATCACATGACAACTGAATAATCAGCCTCAAAATGTACATTCTGCTTATTTTTTTTATTATTTTCCAACGTTGGTAATCTAAAAATATGATATGTATCCATTAGCAGCATGTGGCATTTCAATATCACAATATATTGTAAATCTTGATCTAAATTTATTTCGTTATCAGTCGATGTTGATAATCTAAAAGTGTTGTACTATAATATAAATTTCAAAATGCTAGCCAGTTGTTTGTTGTTTAATATAAAAATGCTGGATGTCATCAGATGATAACAGAAAAAATGAATAGCCTCAAAATGATATCCAAATGTTGTAAGGATCATCTGTTGTTTACCAATATCAAAATTCTGTAGTGGAAATCTGAGTGTAAATCAGAAAACATGGGCTGATTAGATACTGTAACTGGCCTGGCAGATCTGTGTGTGTGTGTGTGAGCATCTGTTGGGCTCTGTTTGTCTATGTTCTTGCGTGGGCGACCGTGTGGAGTGTGTGGGCCCGACTCGTGTATTAATAGGAGTGTGTGGCGGTACCGTGGGCGGCGACTCTCCATAAGTGGGTTAGAAGCTAATCTGATGCTGACAAACTCTCAGCTTCCACCGCTGTGTGTGTGTGTGTGTGTGTGTGTGTGTGGCTCGAAGCGTTCAGCCGAAGGAATTAGGCAGCCAGCTTTTTATAGACCTTCAGTCCTGCTTTGTGTCTCTCTCTCTTTATTCGCTGAGAGAGGAAGTCAGCGTGGCGGTAGTCAGGGCTTTCCCAGTGATTTAGCGCAGGGATTAAAAAAGTAGTTGGGGAAAAAAAGAGCAGAGGAGAGGAGGAGACACCGAGATACAGGGAAGGAGGGAACGAGAGAGGGTTGGTGAACGGTAGCTTTCACATGAGCGAGCGAGCGAGCGAGTAAGAGAGTGAGCTATCTATCAACACCCAGCCGGCTTTGCAGTCGAAAGCGAAAGAGAGTTTCTAGGCGAGGTCTGTCCGCTGTCTGTTGTGGTCGGAGGTGGTTTTGTGGTCGGAGTGTGTTTGAGAGAGAGGACACACTCTTTGGGGAGGTCCAGGTGTTCCCCAGCGGTTCAGGGAAATCCGGCTCGTCCTGACACAGACACACTTTCACTGAAGCAGCTCTGCCATCAACACTGCTCAGGTACTGTGTGTGAAGGAGTATCACAACATGTTTGCCTCCTTTCGCATGTTGACTTCTTTGCTAGTCTAGACTTGTTTTGAAAGATTGGCTGTCCGTCCGTCTTGCATGATTGTCTCGCATTTCTCACAGTATTGTCATTTATTATGTATTTATTCAGTGTTACATGATTGGCCAGCTTAAAATTTGTGTTTGTTGGAGTGTTGCATGATTGGTCAGCTTTATATATATGGATTTTATTAGCAGTTTTGCATTTGTGTGTTTGTTTGTGTACAATTGTGGCTTGATTGGTCAGCTTAATGTTTTCTTTTAAATTTTTTTTGCCCAATAGGCCAATATTACAATTGTAGTTTTTAAAAATGGTTTCATAACTAGGCCTGTTGATAATAATAATAATAATAAAAAAATGCCTAATTTGTCAGCTTTATGATATTACTATACATGTTTAATATTTATGTGAGTGTGCAATTGGCCAGATTTGTGTTCTATTTAAAAAAAAAAGTGTGTGTGTGTATATATATATTTATTTTAATAAATTGCTTGATAGGTTAGCTTCATGTTTTTATTCTTTGATTGTTGCCTGATTGGCCAGTAACAACTGTATTTAGTTGCAATATGTATATATTTATATATATATATATATATATATATATATATATGTGTGTGTGTGTGTGTGTGTATATATGAATACATATTATGCAACAAAATACAGTATATATATATATTGGTCAGCCTAATTGGCTTTACTGTCAGTGTTGCACAACTGGCTTTTTGTCAGCTTTATATAGTGCATTTTATGAAAGTGTTGCATGATTGGTGAGCTTTTTTTATTTGTTCATGCATGATCTGTTGCATGCATTTGCCTTTTTGAAATTGTAGCATGATTTGACCAGTTTGACATTTATTTATTTTTAGATTTCTAAATGTTATGTAATTGGCCAGCATGTGATAGTGCTGCACATTTGTTTAGCTTTACGTCTCTCTTTGAAGTATTTAAGTTTTTGATTTATCAGATCTCGTGTGTCTGTGTGTGTATATATATTTCATTTTTCACTTGTGTAATTCTGTTTTTCTTGTGTTTGTCAGTCATCATGTCAGGATTACCGCAGGTTAGCTTACGGTTGATTAGTGCAGCAAGGTCATGAGTTTCTCCTGTCTTCTCTAATGGTTAATAGTCTTAATAGGGCAGCCGACTTTAACCCATTGAAGTCCGCACCAAGAAAAAAAGTGATGGATTTTTTAATTTATTTATTTATTTATTTTTTTTGCATTTCTTATCTTCTTATGTCACTAGTATCCACAATCAGTGTATTTTTTTTTCAACACATCCCATAATTTTTTTAATATCAGCCTCTACCAAATGGTTGAGATGTCACTTAATGGTGATAAATGGTACCGGAATTCATACACATACTTTGCCATACTTTTTCATTGCCCATCATATTATGATCAAAACCTTTTCTAGTCTTGACAAAACACATTGTCAGAAAGGGTCCATATTTTGTAACAGAAGTGATATTTGGACAGAAATGTATTAATTTGTTACAGCAGAATGCATACAATTAAATTTTTTGGTATTACGCCTTCACAAAATCTCATTAGAACTTCAAATTTGGAACACAACTTGGTTAGATAAATGGCTTTGATTTTATAGTAATTTTCTAGGAAAAAATATTATGTAAAATAAACATTTTTTATATATATATAAAAAATATTTAGTACAATATATTTGATTTAATGTAAATTTAAAATTTTCATAACTTTTTCACACATTTTTTTAAGTGCTTTTACTTCAGCCATAATCAGCAGTGTTTTTGTTAAAACAAGACTAAACTTAGGTCTTTATTCTAAAGCATACTTGAATTACAACCAAGTTTTAATAGTGCATTGTAATGTCCATTCTCAAAAAGGGGGGGTGACAATTAATCGTTATGTGCCATTTTAACCATTTGGTTGAGCATGTTTTTGAAAAATTATTAAAAAATATACTTAAGTTTTTTCATAGCAAAAAAAAAAAAAAAAAAAATGCTTTGCTTGCAAAATTTCACCAAAAAACAGTTCACATGCCTGGGATGATTTATTTGTTTCTGACATCCATGTTGTGACAAGTGATTGTGAAATCTAGTAGATTTGTTTTTGGCATAACATACCTCAACCAGATGATAGATGGCTCAATCAGTTTGAGTTAAGTTAGGTACTCCTCTCAATAAAATTTAGTGACTCAAAATGTGCTCAACCGTTTGGTTGAGAAGTCAGTTAAAGGGTTAATACTGACCAGTGCCAGAACAACACTCTACATGCTCTGTATTTTATGTTTGTTATTAAAGACTCATGATAACTTTGAGGAGTCATGACTGAGGTTCTGCATGGATCAGGGAGCTCATGAATCAAGTTAGTCAAGTAATATTTGTTTTATGCAGCAGGACTCAACAGAATGACTACATGTCCTAACAAATGGAAATGAAATGTCCCTGTCGTTGAGTGTTGCGTCACTATACACTCACTGAGACTAATTGGTATTTTCTTTATTGCATTTTTTCAAACCCTCTTGTTTAACTAGTCATTGTAAGCTTTGCATGTAATACAGTAGATTGAAGGTATAGAGAGAAAAGGTGAGACAGAGAGAGAGAGCGAAGTGTGGAGGTATTGAAAAATGATGTGCAATTAGGTGCATTGCGGAAGAGGTGAACATGAAGGGAGAGATGGATAATTGTTATTTGTAGATTCTCCGTTTCGCTCGTCTCACCGGGTGTGTTTTGCCGTGTCGGATTACATAATGCTGCCTCCAGCCAGGCTCTAATCGGAACGGGGAAACACAGAAAACAACTCGTAAACACACACACACACACACATGCTGCCATTCCAACGGTCTGTAAGTCGTCATGTTGCTTTGGCTGACACTCTGAAGCGCCAGGCAGCCTGACATACACACTCTCACACACATGCTGCTGTGTGGCGAAAAGAGTCAACGGAAATCAAATGATATTCTCACAATTCCTGGAATCTCCTGCCACAGATTTTGTGTTTTCCGGCTCCATCCTAATTCAGATAGATCCTACACTTTTAAGACTAGGATTAGTGCAATTTTTTCAGTGGATTTAAATAAAATATGCATTGGTGCACTGAATAAATCCGCCACTGAATAAAAAAAATGTAAAAAAATAATTGCGACTTTTTATCTCACAATTGCGAGATATAAACTAGTCAGAATTGTAAGAAATAAAGTCGCAATTGCGAGATATAAAGTCAGAACTGCGAGATATAAAGTCAGAACTGCGAGATATAAAGTCAGAACTGCGAGATATAAAGTCAGAACTGCGAGATATAAAGTCAGAATTGCGAGTTATAAAGTCAGAACTGCGAGATATAAAGTCAGAACTGCGAGATATAAAGTCAGAGTTGCGAGATATAAAGTCAAAATTGCGAGATATAAAGTAAGAATTGCGAGATATAAAGTCAGAATTGCGAAATATAAAGTCAGAATTGCGAGATATAAAGTCAGAATTGCGAGATATAAAGTCAGAATTGCGAGATATAAAGTAAGAATTGCGAAATATAAAGTCAGAATTGCGAGATATAAAGTCAGAATTGCGAGATATAAAGTCAGAATTGCGAGATATAAAGTCAGAATTGCGTGATATAAAGTCAGAATTCTGAGAAAAAAAGACAGAAGTGCAACTTTTTATCTCACAATTCGGACTTTTTTTCTCTCAATTGAGAGTTTACATCTCGCAATTCTGACATCTTTTCTCAGAATTGAGAAATAAACTCGCAATTGCGAGTAATCAGGCCAATTTTAAGGATAGAATAGTTTATATCTCACAATTCTGACTTTATATCATGCATTTCTGACTTTATAACACGCAATTGCGACTTTATATTTCGCAATTCTGACTTTACATCTCGCAATTGTGAGAAATTAAGTCAGAATTGTGAGATAAAAAGTCGCAATTACCTTTTTTATTTTTCAGTCTGTGGCAGAAACAAGCTTCCATACATATGAGTGTATATAAAATGTTAATTTGCTGGTCAGGTGATCTCATTTTACTGCAGAAATTGCGTGTTGTGAATTTTTCATTTACGCTTTGCAATTCACTTTAGTGGAAAGAGCGTCATCACAGTTGTACTTTTTTTTTTTGTCAAATGTTTCTCTAGTCAATTAAGAAGAACAAAACCACAATGTCATACTTTAAATGAACAGCTGTTGGAGCGTTTTTATCTAGAACCGTGTCAGGTGAGACTCGGGAAGTAGATACCAGGTCTGTATGAAGGTGTTGATGTTATGAGGATGTGATAGTGACAGGAAGTACAGTCTAAACTTCAGATGAACCAGCCAGAGGGACTCTGTTATTCACAAACAGACAGAGAAACACCTGTCAACTGTCTCCCGAGGCACACACACACACACACCCATGCAGGAAGTCATATGATTAGTGTGCTGTGCTATTGACACCATAACATGACTAATACTATTACTCATACTTGGGTTTAATAAACTTTGCTATAAAACCCTGTTTTTTTGTTTTGTTTTTTTAGGAAAGGTGAGCTGTTACTGTATAAACAAATGAGTGATTGTATGTTTTTAACCTGGCAGTTGATCAAACGAAAAACATCCCAATAGACTTGCATTGTAAAAGGAACCCGAGTCAAATTTGGAGAGCACAATATCACAGACTATCACTGGTTTTTGCTGGTTGGTCAGCTGTATTCTCCCAGTCTGACCAGTTAAAGTACTGATTAAAACTCTTCTACAACCAGCCGGCTAAACCACTAACTAAGATCAGTCAATACTCTATACACTAGTCCTTATCTGAGCGCATAATTCCTTTTGGAAATGTGAAGGCTACCATTTAACAGTTTGTAAACCAATCAGATTCCTTGCCTACACTGTAAAAAAAATAGTGTTGGTTTAAGTTAAAAAAATGAAGTAACCTGGTTGCCTTAATTTTAAGTTCATTGAAATGGAAAAAAATGAGTTAATACAATGAAGGAGATTGATTTAATCTTCAGAAACTCAAAATATTATGTTATCTGAACTACATAAATTATTTAAGTTGATTTGACAAAACAAAGAATTTTGTGATTACAAATCATGAAAATATTTTTTTTACACTGTTACACTGTAAAAAATTAATCTTGGGTCTTGTAATTTTCATTAAAAAGATGGAGGTGATAGTTAAAAATATTGTGTATATTTTATTAAGAAAATATTGAGAACATTTCACTAATTAAACCAAGAGATACGTTTTCCAATTTTTTTAAGGAAACATACACAATTGAGGAGCCGATTAAGCTGATAAAATTAAGGGAAAAGGGCTACCAATTTATTTTAAGGGAATTAGCTCAATTATGCGGTTTCATTTTGAGACACCATTGCTAGTTCCCAGCATGCTTTGCACATGGCCGGTAATGCAGAGGAAATATTGAAATGAAGTGTTGTTTTATGTGTTTTTGAGTAAAAAGGAACCATCTGCTAATGTTTAATGTTCAGTCTGACATTTGAAAGAGTTTCTATATGTTGAAGTTTGATGGTTACCATTGTGCAGAAGAGTAGGGCTTATAGTAAGGTTGTGAAGTCTTGTTATAATGCTAGTGCAGTAACAAGTTTGGTTATGTGCTCTGCTAATAATACAATATAACTCAGTCAAATATAAACAGGTTATTTCCATTCACACGAATTCAGACACTTTTGAGCGTCAACTAAAAAATATTAAATTCATTGTATCATAGACCGAATAATTAAGGGGATTTTACATGATTTATTCAGGTAGATTCCATGAAAGAAATCAAGCCTTAAGCAATAGATTAAAGTTTTTGTAAGATTAAAGTATGTACAGAGCTTCTTATTGCCATATCATATGTAACTACATATTGCTCGAAATAAATAAAATAAAATATTACCATAATTTTTTTTTACATATAAAAACCTAGCCTAACATTTATAATCGAGGTTACGCAGCGAGAGAATTCCATGAATGAATTGGGCGATCAGGCCCGTTCTAATGAGCTCGGAGGGATCAGCATGCTCTCTGTAAACATGACCCATGCCGAATCCCCTCTGCTGCCCCGTAACAACACGGTGTCCCCTGCCTTTTCCGCGCCCTCGGACTGCCTCGTCATAATTCCCCTGTTATTGACTTGGCTAAATCCATTAAGCGGGGGAAGTCACAAATTCTCCTTCACATTAGCGGTGTAGTGCGGGAAGTAGTTGTCGACGGGCGCTGTGCGGAAGAATTAATGGCTTTCGAGAGGGAGGAGGGGAGTTACACGAGAGGTTCTGCTAATTTAATGCGTTTGCATAAGACCAGAGAGAAATCCTGCCCTCGATTCTTTTAAAAGAAAATCTGACTTGTGATTTGCCCAAAGGCCTCATTAAACGTCATGTCATGTGACAACAGTGTTCTAAAAAAAAATAAAAATAGCGTGCAGCACACGGGTTCGATTCCAGTTTGTCTTCTTCCCATCTGTCTGCCAATACAAAATAGCAAAATCCCAGAAAATAAATAAAAGGATTCTCCAGTGAAAGCCATTTGCATCTTCACAGCCTTAAAGGAGTAGTTCACTTTTGAAAAAACTTTTGCTGGTAATTTACTCGCCCCCATGTCATCCAAGATGTCCACGTCTTTCTTTCTTCAGTCGAAAAGAAATTAAGGTTTTTGATGAAAACATTCCAGGATTTCTCTCTATATAATTGACTTCATTGGGGACCAAACGGTTCAAGGTCCAAAAGAGAGTTTCAGTGCAGCTTCAAACTGTTCAAAGGGCTTTAAACGACACCAGACGATGAATAAGGGTCTTTTCAAGCGAAATGATCGCTCATTTCAAAAATAAATAAAAATGATACGTTTTATAAGCTCAAATGCTCGCCTTGCTCTGTTCTGTGATCTTTTGTGACTCTCCTTCAAAATGAACGAAACTTTTTTCGAGTCATTCTGTTCGTTGAATCAACCAAATGACTCGAAAAAAGATTTGTTCATTTTGATGATCGAGTTCGAAAAGGAGAGTCACGAACGCTCATCAGAACAGAGCAAGGCGAGCGTTTGTGCTTATAAAACTTAAACTTTTTTATTTATTTTTTAAATGAGCGATCGTTTCGTTAGATAAGACCCTTATTCATCGTCTGGTGTCATTTAAAGCCCTTTGAAGCTGCGCCGAAACTCATTTGGACCTTGAACCGTTTGGTTCCCATTGAAGTCCATTATATGGAGAAAATCCTGTAATGTTTTCATCAAAAACCTTAATTTCTTTTCAACTGAAGAAAGAAAGACGTGGACATCTTGGATGACATGGGGGTGAGTAAATTATCAGCAAAAGTTTTTTTTAAAGTGAACGACTCCTTTAAACAGTTGATCAACGAGAAGTGGTGTAATTACCGTAAATGGCACGCCAGTTTCAAAAGAAAGCATTGCCCTTTTCTCCCTTTCATACGGTAATATTAATTTTTGATGAGAGCTGGATTCCTTTGCCTCGCTGGAAGTATATGGATGAATAAAGCTCAGCGGAATAAAGGACGGGCATGAATGTGCTTTTGTGTCGGTGCGATACAGTCGCGATGACAGCTGCATTCGACACGAACTCCACCGTTCTCTCGCTGAGCGTCTCTGAAAGGGAACGCTGATGGAAGAGAGTTTCTGTCTCCAGCGTGAGGCCTTTTCTTTTTCTTATTATTCAAACTGTCCTTTTGTCACATTCAGATCGGTTTCAGATTCAAATGCAAAGCTGGATTCAGTCTGAGGGAAGGAATGAGACAGAGAGATTTTCTTTTTAAAAAGCGAGGTGTGTTGGTTAGTGCACAGGTATGTTCATTTCAAACCTGCAGACCTTGCTCGTTTGCTATTAAGCAATTCAATAGATCTTCAAACTGGCAAAAAATCCCTTAGACTTTCATTTTGACGATAGGATGTGATCCCTATCTAGAGCAGAATGTCATAAATGAAACATGACTTTAATATATGTTCTAAAGGTCTGTTCTCATCAGGTTTGTAGGGCGTTGGTTTACACCATCTGTCTGTTTTTTTTTTTTATCTAACCAATGAGGGCCTTTGGATAAAATGCCGAAATTCCCCCGATATAAAAACATTAGCAGCTTATAAAAGTAGAATGGGGTTTTCCTAACTATGTTTGTTGTTTTTCACACTTACGTTCACATTTATTTAGCCTATATAAGAACCGTCTGTGTATTTATGTGTCGTTGAGAGTGCCCTCGTAAAAATAGGTTTGGCTAATGTGTGGTTTGTAGATCAAAAAAAGTGTTTGCTTTATAGGTTCTTCAGATCAGTGTTTGGTTTCTTGGTTGTTTAAATCACCAGAGCTGATGTTTTTTTTGTTTTTAAGTTCTCTGTGGAACTTGTGGAAGGTTCTACTTTTGTGACATCAGCCTGTTTTTTTGTTCTAAGTGGAACTTTAATTTTTAGAATGTTCACAGGCTGAACAATCAGGACTGAGAGCTGCTTTTTTCCCCCCTAAAACAAATGACAAACTGCAATCTTGTTATCCTGGCTATTTAGATCTCGGATTAGGCCGTGTCCGTTTCCAAACCGAGCTCTGATTAGAAGTGACACAACCGTCGTGAAGTTTTTGCAGTGAGGAAAACCAGCCAGGAAAGACTGTGAAGAGGAGAGGCTGTTTCTGTCTATCACAGACTGTTTTTCTTTCTTTTCTTTGAAGAAAAGACATGTCTGAGCCAAATCAAAAAACAGAAGTGAGATATTATATTTACTTTGATTAAATGAAGCCTATTTTACATTCTTTTTTTTTATAACTTTTTTTTGTAGCCCTCAAACCGTATTCACTTTATAGTGTGTATAGACTCAGGTGTGATCTTAATTTTTATTTCTTATAAATGTTATATCACTGTCTTCGATAAAGTTTTGTCTGTCCATTTATGGTGGTTTTTTTTATTTTGGGGGTATTTTTGAATTTATTTACTTCAAAAAGTACCATATTTTCTATGTAAATTATGCTTGTTTTTATGTTTTATTATTATTATTTTTTTAACTGCATTAAAATATCATTCCAATAAGAGCTAAAACCTAAAGATGAAGTGACTTTGCCGTCACCTGGTGTCTTATTTTGGCTTATTTTAGAATGCTCTAAATTACAGTTTTTCCCATTCATTTCTATGGGTGCCCATTTTTGACCCAAATAGAAGAGTTTTTTTTCACCCACTTAACATTGTAGAATTGAGTCAAAAAATAAATAAAAATAATTGTGTGTGTTCAGGAGGCAAACTTAGAAAAAGTAGCCAAGTCTTGTACCGCTCAGATCAAGGGAAGTATTTTTAAAAAAATAAATCAAAACTATTTTGCCCACATTTGTCCAGACTACAGTTTTAGGGTTAAATGTATGCTGATTGAATATATAAATCATTGTATTACTCTATTTAAGATATTCTATTGAGAATAATGGCGATTACAAAAAATGAAATGTTTAACATTAAATTTGAAAACACTTCAAAAGTTGTGTCTGTTAATATTTTGTGCTCATTATTAGATGAATAATCAATTAACTAATGCCTTCTTGAAAAGTGTTACACAATTTTTTTGCTCAATTGTCATGGAAATATAAATACAAATATACAAAAAAAAGATTAAAGTATTTGTAATATGCTTAGCTATGCAAATAATATTTATTTATTTAGATTTTGATTAAAATGGGAGCTGGACTTTATTGTGGGATTTGTGCTCGGTTTATCCTGTAGAATCGTGTTTCCAGTCGGATCAGCCCGGGGCTTAGAGGGTTAAACCTGCCCGAGAGAGAAAGAAAGAGAAAGCAAAAGAGGAGAAGTCCAAGAGGGACGCTCATAAAGGAGGGATTGTGTGGGATTGTGTGAGGCAGGATAGAACAGGATCGCCCACGCCGAGCTCCGGCACTGATGATGACATCATCTGTTTGTTTGGTCAGGAACGGCTCGGCCTGCCCTGACAGGGATTCCCCGTCCACTCCACATGGACACCATGTGACTCCTCTGTGTGTGTGTTTGTGTATGAAAATCAAGTCCCCATAAAACCTGGAAACCCAACTTGTGTGTGTGTGTGCTTAATGTGTGTTTTTGTGTGTGTGCGCACGGTCACATTTACACAAGTGCCTCCTATTTTGTGGAGTGCAGGGTGTGGTTGCTTTAGCTGGGCAAGCAAGACTCTTCTTAGAGGATGAAGAAATGCACACTTCTGTTTTACGCTTTCTCAAGTTTGGTGAATTTGAGAAAATCTGTCAATTCTAGGCCATTTCATCTCAAGAAAAAAAGAAATAAGAAATGATGTCTTGTACCCTTTTTAAAAAATGCTGGGTTATTTCAACCCAAATTTGGGTCAAAAATGAAATTAAAAAATGTACTGTTGAAAGTGAAAGTTGAAGTCGGGTTCAAATGTTAAAGGATATTTTTAACCCAACATTTGGGTTTTTCCATATTTTTCTCAATTGTGGGTTAAAACAACCTAAAGAAAATAAAGCCCGTACATTAATTGTGACAAACAGAAGCATTTCTATCCCAAATTCTCTTCACCGAAATGTAAAAACAATTTATACAGGAGTCAACATTTGAAGTGGATCAAAAAAGTGTCCTAAGACGAGAACGGGTATTGTTCAAAATTCATGTGTAACTTTGATCAGAAGTTTTGATCCGCTTCAAATTTCAAAAATTTCATTTCATTTCTACCTTAATATTACGTTACTCTAAAAATAACTATCTAAAGAGAATGTCATGTATGATTATGCTAATTAATTACAAAAAAAACAACAATAAATTCAAAACTCAAAAACTTTCAGACATATTACAGTAATGAGAAATGGTTAAAAATATGTGTATTTTGTGATAGTTTTGTCAGAAAATACGTTCTTAATCTACAAGTCTGGAGAAATAGAGAGAGTCTTTGAATGGTGACGTGTGTGTGTGTGTGTGTGTGTGTGTGTTGTGTGTTTGCATGGACTGTCCACTTAAGTGCAATAAAGGAATCTGATGTTATAGGAGGTGACAGGGAACAGCTATTCTGCTTTCAGACAGACGGCTGTAAACAGACACACACACACACACACACACAGCTCTGGATGCAATATATTATCCTGACACAATGAGGAAATGAAAGCTCACTTCAGAGAAGTGTCACAGATTCAAACATGTCAGCTGAAGAAAACAGGTTAGCATATATCTTTTATTTTTTATTGTGAGTCATTCTCTAATCAGGGTTTTGTTTCTTTTGGCGTGTTGTTATATTTTTAGGCATTTTAGTTTCTGTTTTAGTTTTTTATCATTATTATTTCTCATAAATACTGTTAAAATGGGAATGTTATTTCGCAATACTGAACTTATGTTGGTTTTACTTTTGGTGTGTTTTGATGAATATCATATTTTCAAGGCTGATTATCAGATCTGTTTTACATTTGAGGAATGTAATGGGAAAAAGTTGAAATGAGGGCTAATTAAAATATAAACACCAGGATTTTTAAATATTCTAAAAGGACCATAATATCTATCAAGCAAAGATATGACTGTTAACGTTTAACCTGAGCATTTTCAGCTGTTATGGTTATATGGTGAAAAATGTTGAAATAATGGCTTGATGGTAAATGGCCTAATTTTAGAGTCAGGGAAGCTTCATGTCATTGTCAGTTCACACTCGTGTTTCCCTGTTTTAAGCAGATTCTCGAGCTTTAACTTCTGCATCTGAAATGTGAAAAAAAAAAAAAAAAAACTTTGGACACATGTTTGTAATTATATTAAATTGGTATATGTCTTTTTCAATTCTCAAAACATTCTGAGACTCAGCAATTGTGGATGTACATTTGTTAACTTTGAGATCGTACATGCTCTTGTTTTGTGTCGTGGTGGGTCTAAATTCACTATGAAATGTCTTTCTCAACCCATTATATTTCTATTAATGTGACATTTTCTGACTATTTTTCACTATTTAAATGTATATATATAAAAAGTAGGGTTGTCAAACGATTAATCGTGATTAATCACATCCAAAATAAAAGTTTGTGTTTAGATTATATATGTGGATGCACTCCACTGTGTATAATTATTTTATATTTATAATACACACGCTTGTATATATTTAAGAAATATTTTCATGTATACTGTATATAGATTTATATATAATTTATATTATATATAAATATAAATATTTTATATAGAAATAATATTTTTTTTCTTAAATATACATGCTTTTGTTTGTATTTATATATATATATATATATATATAATTATACACAGTGCACCCACATATATGTAAACACAAACTTTTATTTTGGATGCGATTAATCGCGATTAATCGTTTGACAGCCCTAAAAAAAGTATATATGTAATTGACCTAAATGTGTTTGTTTGCTTGGCTGAATCTCAGGTAAATATTCCTAATGTAGATGTCCAATTTGTCAATGTTTTGGTGCAGTAAATGGTTTGGAAATGAGTGGCCAGTATTGTGTTTGTGTGATCAGTGTTGTTCATCCACTCTTTATTGAAATGCAGTGCTCTGTTTTGGGTGTTGTGGTGTCAGGTTTGTGATGCACTTGGTTCGTTTCATTTCCTCTTTATGGGAGGTAGAAAAAAAATAGGAGCATGCAATTTTGCGCAAAGGCATAAACTCGGCCGCCGAACCTTCCTATTTCCAGTGGCGTGATTTATTTATCAAAAACAGCTGTTAACATTGCAGAATCAATATGAGACGTGCAGCTCATTTTGGTTTGTCTTCAATCTCTCTCGAGCGAATCCACAGCAAAACGGAGTGAGTTTAAAGATCGGCCTGTGTGTGTAAAAAAAGATGCGCAATGCGTAAAAGTGACTCCCACCTCTGAGTGCGACGGGAAACGCTTCTTCCGTGTGGATTCTCTCAAGTCCCTTTGTTAGTCTGTTTAGCATTAGTGTTCATTAATTATTGAATACAACAAGTGTTAGTCCCAGGTAGATCAGCGGTTGATGAATAATTAAGCCTGTGAATAAGGTGTGTGTGAGAGAGAGACTGCGCGGATGAATCACCTCACCCAGCTGGATCCAGCGGGAACATTCATTGAGAGAGTGTGAAAGGTCCCAGCATGGACTGCAGGAGTAACTCAACTTTTATCCATTATTAGCCAAACTAGAAAAAATTGTTTAGCTTCAGATGTAAAAAAAAGAAGAAGGTGTGTATCGAGAAAGGCATTGCAAACAAATAACAAAATTGCTGATTCCAACTGAATTCAGTCCGGACTAAAAAAAAAAAAAAAAAAAAAAGGTCTAGCAATAATAATAATAATTGTGTTTTATAAACTAGGGTGCAATTAGCAATTTATTCCAGGTGATTATCCCTAATTGGTGATCTAAAGTGTTTGTTGTAATGTGAGCACTGAAGAAAGCAATGTGCTGAAACGTCTTGCTTTTAATTAATTTGCACTTTTTGCACCACGCAGTTTATAATTGTTTTAATTACTTTTTTTTTTAGTCTTCACTGAATTCAGTGTGCAGTCAGCAATTTTCTTGTTTGTTTGCAAATGCATATTAGCCACCCAGAAAACTCCAGCAACTGCTTAGGCAACCATCTAGAACACTTTAGTAACCAGCATAGCAACGCCCTGGCAACTATTTAGAACCCAATAGCAACCCAATGACAACCATCTAGAACATTCAGGCCAAGCAACCACATTTCAAAACTATGACAACTACTCAGAACGCCCTGACAACCATCCAGAACACCCTATGGACCACATAGCAACGCCCTGACAACCATCCAGAACACCCTATGGACCACATAGCAACGCCCTGACAACCGTTCAGATCACCCTAAAATCCATGTAGCAACGCCCTGACAACCATCCAAAACACCCTATGGACCACATAGCAACGCCCTGACAACCATCCAGAACACCCTATGGACCACATAGCAACGTCCTGACAACCATCCAAAACACCCTATGGACCACATAGCAACGTCCTGACAACCATCCGGAACACCCTATGGACCACATTGCAACGCCCTGACAACCAACCAGAACACCCTATCTACCACATAGCAACGCCCTGACAACCATCCAGAACACCCTAAAATCCATGTAGCAACGCCCTGATAACCATCCAAAACACCCTATGGATCACATAGCAACACCCTGACAACCATCCGTAACACTCTATGCACCACATAGCAACGCCCTGACAACCATCCAGAACACCCTATCGACCACATAGCAACGCCCTGACAACCATCCAGGAACACCCTATGGACCACAAGCAACGCCCTGACAACCATCCAGAACACCCTATGGACCACATAGCAACGCCCCGATAACCATCCTGAACACCCTATGGACCACATAGCAACGCCCTGACAACCATCCAGGAACACCCTATGGACCACAAGCAACGCCCTGACAACCATCCAGAACACCCTATGGACCACATAGCAACGCCCCGATAACCATCCTGAACACCCTATGGACCACAAGCAACGCCCTGACAACCATCCAGAACACCCTATGGACCACATAGCAACGCCCTGACAACCATCCAAAACACCCTATGGACCACATACTGTAGCAACGCCCTGACAACTATCCAGGAACACCCTATGGACCACATAGCAACGCCCTGACAACCATCCAGAACACCATATGGAGCACATAGCAACGCCCTGACAACCATCCAGAACACCCTAAAATCCATGTAGCAACACCCTGACAACCATTCGCAAAACCCTATGTTGCCGTGAGATTGCACAGGCAAACACCATTCATATTTTCTACAGAATGTAAAAAGGTACGATGTGCTGAATGTCTGATGGTCTCTCTCTGTGTGTGTGTTTGCAGTATGGGAATATAAATATAACTGTTGTTTAGGAGGTGTACGTTTGTCCTAAAGATGCTCTGGATCAATGTTTTCACCAGCGTGCCCACGCACACTTCACTATCAGCTCCGTCTAGTGCTGCATCCACCCACCACTTCCTGCGGGGGCAGTCTCGCGGCACACGTGTGTGTGTGTGTGAGAGAGAGAGAGAGAGTGGAGTTGACAACAAATGGTTCTGATTTGAAAGCATTCTTTGCAGATAAGAAGTGTGAATTGATGCACATGAGTGTGTGCAGTGCTGATGTTAGTGCACAGGATATCAGTAACAGATGCGAGTGGTGTGTGTGTGTGTGTGGGTGGGACACGGAGGTCATGATCCAGAAGTGTGGTGTGAAATCTCACGAGAGTATATTCATCTTATTTTGCATCTGTGAAAGTGCCGCCACTAAACATTAGCGCAGTAGTGCATGTGATTTTAAACTCTTCTTATCCAATAGACTTCCATTATAAGTGTGATTTTTCTTTTATTGACAACTCATTTTCTGTAGTACCCTCAACTTCTATTCATCCTTTTCAAACTCCATCATTTGGCTAATATTCATTGATTTATAAGGTTCAGAAAATGTAGAGTAAAACTTTATTTTAAGGCGACGTAGTTGCACGTTGCTACATGTACTTATTGTTGTAATTACATGAAATTATGCGTAATTACTAACCCTTAACCAAACCCTAACGATAACTCTAGTAAGTACATGTAGTTAATCAATATTAGTGTACTTAGTGTAACCTAAGTGTTAAAGGAGTAGTTCACTTTAAAAAAAAAACTTTTGCTGATAATTTACTCACCCCCATGTCATCCAAGATGTCCACGTCTTTCTTTCTTCAGTCGAAAAGAAATTAAGGTTTTTGATGAAAACATTCCAGGATTTTCTCCATATAATGGACTTCAATGGGGTCCAAACGGTTCAAGGTCCAAAAGACAGTTTCAGTGCAAACTGCAAACTGTTCAAAGGGCTTTAAACGATTCCAGACGATGAATAAGGACGAAACGATCGCTCATTTAATAAATAAATAAGTTATATAAGCACAAATGGTCGCCTTGCTCTGTTCTGTGATGAGCGTTCGTGACTCTCCTGTTCGAATCTTTTTTTGAGTCATGACTCGAAGGGTCCTAGATAAGAACCTTATTCATCATCTGGAATCGTTTAAAGCTCTTTGAACAGTTTGCAGTTTGCACTGAAACTCTCTTTTGGACCTTGAACCGTTTGGTTCCCATTGAAGTCCATTATATAGAGAAAATCCTGGAATGTTTTCATCAAAAACCTTAATTTCTTTTTGACTGAAGAAAGAAAGACGTGGACATCTTGGATGACATGGGGGTGATTAAATTATCAGCAAACATGAACTACTCCTTTAAATGTAGGAAGCTCGTGTACGTCTCAGCATTTGAAACCGTCGCTCTGATTCTTTGTGATTCCAGCCGTCTCTTTATTTTCTTGCATTATTGAGAATGGCCTCGGGCTCGCCTTATCAGTAATGCTCCGTTCTCTGCCACTGACTCCAGAAACATCGAGCACACTCTCCAGACGTTCCTAAAAGTGCCATGAGATGGAGCCAGGAGATGTTTGCGTGAGCTGTTTGAGGGTTTTGTGGAGTTGAGCTCTGCAGAACTCACTCTCACTCCTGTGTGTTTCTTCTTGACTCTCGACTAAGGAGTCAGGAAGCTCATTTCAGGGGAAAGAAATGAGGAAGTTTGATGATACAGCTAATAAAGATAGAGTGTTGTGTAATGCAGTCTGAGATATGTTTATGTGTGTGTGTCGGTGTGTGTGGGCTCTGGCAGTAATGAGGAGGGGAAGGTTACTGACTCTGCTTCTGGTAAGCAGCTCCCTTGTTTGTCTCATGCGTGCTGATTGGTGGCTTCAGGCTCATCAGAGTTTCCTGTAAGGAAATCTTGGGAACCCTGTGAACCGCTGTGATGGTCTTTTCTCTAGAAGAGGATGGACTATACACTGGATAAACAGTGTTGTGTATTGTTCCTCATGTTCTCTGGTCGCTCTGCTGCTTCTAATCTTTGCTTTGTTTCACTTTCAAGTTGTTATTTAAAGTGGTCATATCATAGGAAATATATATATATATATTTATTTATTTATTTTATTTTTTTTAATTCAATGCTGAATTTTCAGCGTCAGTACTCCAGGGTTCAGTTTCACAAGATCTTTCATAAATCATTATAATATGCATATTTGCTGCTTAAGTGACATTTGTTTTGTTATCAGTGTTGTAAACAGTTGTGCTGCTTCATATTATATCGTATGAGTTTTAGAGCCTGACCGATATATCGGCAGACCGATATTTGGCATTTTCCGAACTATCGATATCAGCATTTATAATGGCCGATGATAATGATTGAGAAATTGAGAATACATCAAATATAACAGAGATTTTAAAGGGATAGTTCACTTAGAAATGAATTTTTGGTATGTTTTATCTTACCTCAAGGGCATCCGAGATGTAGGTGTCTTTGTTTCTGCAGTATTTTAAATTTTGATATTTTTAGGTCAAACTGTTCTTGTCTGTCAGTCATATAATGGAGGTCTATGGTCACCACCTCAAAGAGCATGCACAGAGAAGTCCAAATTAAACATGATTTAATGACTCGTACATGTAAGTACACATTGATGGCCTAAGACACGAAACGAGCGGTTTGTGTGAGAAAACGAACAGTATTTATATGTTTTTTACCTCTTGTTACCACAGCCACGTCCAAGTACTCTGAGGGTTATCACTTGGACGTGACTGTGATTATAAGAGGTAAAAACTATATAAATACTGTTCGTTTTCTCACACAAACCGCTCGTTTGGTGTCTTAAGTCATCAATGTGTACTTACATTTACGAGTCATTAAATCATGTTCAATTTGGACTTCTCTGTGCATGCACTTTGAGGTGGTGACCATAGACCTCCATTATATGACTAATAGACAAGAACGGTTTGACCTAAAAATATCAAAATTGAAAATACTGTGGAAACAAAGACACCTACATCTTGGATGCCCTTGAGGTAAGATAAAACATATCAAAAATGAATTTCAAAATGACCTATCCCTTTAATTGTGTATTAATAAACTGACTCGCAATCTTCAGCGAACACGCCAGAGAGAAATGCATATTTTGTACAGATTACAGCAGAGAGCAGTCTGTCTTTCGTTTTGAATTGTTCTGTTATTTCAATATAGATATAGTTCTATAGTTTTGGTTCATTTTTGCGAAGTTTGTGCACACCAATAGGAAAGTGTGTCCAAACTAAGTCTAAAGTAAATAGAAAGTTCAAAAGAACAGTATATTTTATAACATGATAAATGTCACTTTTAAACAATGTAGTGTGTATTTGCTGAATAAAAGTATTAATCTCCCCTTACTGAGGGGAAAAATCATTTGAAAATGTGATATGACCCTTGTGCTGAAAGGTCAGAGAGCAAAAGGTTACTGTACATGCAATCAAAAGGCTTTTCCGAGTGCAATTTCTAAACTAAGTAGAACAACTAACAATTTCTAAGTAGATTTGACATGTTGAATTACTAACAAATGTTCTGGGCGGATGTTATTGCAGTCCTGTGGCAACATATTAGGGTGTAAATCATAAAGCTGATCCAGTGCAGTTTGTGGGAATCCTTGAGCAATCAACTGAGGATTTTGGCTCTATCTCTCCCAGTGGAACAGCCAGCCGTGCTGGATTGGGGAAAATCCCGGAGGAAATTTCATGGAAGTCTATCCGATGTTAGTTTCTAAAGAAGAAGAAGTATGTATGTGTGTGCAAAGGGGCTAGATGAAACGCATGCACGGGAAGTGCTATCGCTCACTTGATTCTTGCAGATATTTCATGTTTCTTTTGTTCTTTCTGTGGCAGTGTGTTACTTCATGCATGACAGGACACATAGGTTGCATAATATGCTTTAGTCATGTGATTCCCCCAGATTGACAGGCAGCAGTGATGTTGTCTGATTTGATCTCATCTGGGACAGACGTACAAATGCTCAGTTAAGTGTGTGGACAAGTCATTTTGATTTAGTGATCCACTCTTAATATTAGATTCAGGCATTGTGTGCTGGTTTTTTTTGTTGTTTTTTTTTAGTGTGTGTTTGTGTGTGTGAGCCCGGCTGGTTTGCGGGCACTCAACCTCTGTATGCCATAACAAGTCCAACGCTATCAGGCAAATGACTTTAACCTTTTGACACCTACTCTGTTATTTGTCAAAACACGTGGTGTGGAAAACTAACAGCGGTGTTACACAGCCAGCCTCTGATGATTTACATGCCACACTGCAGAGTCGGATGCTGGAAACAATTCTGTTTTGTCACTGTAGATTAGATCAAATTAGGTAAATTTATCATCGATTTCCCTCCATATACAAAACTTAGCAGTAGAGATTTAATTTTTCTGTCCCAAACAAACACACACACACACACACACACACTAATGTTTAATAAATGTGTGCTAAATTAGTACGTACACTTCAGGTGCTAATATGTACATTTTAGGTGTTAATATGTACATTTTAGGTGCTAATATGTACATTTCAGGTGGTAATATGTACATTATAGGTGCTAATATGAACATTTCAGGTGCTAATATGTACATTTTAGGTGCTAATATGTACATTTTAGGTGCTAATATGAACATTTCAGGTGCTAATATGTACATTTTAGGCGCTAATATGTACATTTTAGGTGCTAATATGTACATTTCAGGTGTTAATATTGACATTTTAGGTGCTAATATGTCCATTTCAGGTGCTAATATGTACGTTTCAGGTGCTAATATGTACATTTTAGGTGCTAATATGTACATTTTAGGTGCTAATATGTACCATTAAGGTACCAATATGCAGCCTTTAGGTACAAAAGTGAATCTTTTGAAAGGGTACAGCCCCAGTGACCTCTTTTGTACCTTTTTTTCTGAGAGTGTATAGCCATTGAATATGTGCAAGAAATAATCCATTCTATTGACTTAAAGCTACCCAGTCAGATTGGAACTGCTCTTGCCATTTCTGTGTGCAGTATTCATGCTTTCGGACACTATTTTTCTAATGACCCTGCTCTTTAGGACAGGTACACACAGTCCAGCTCTCATTTAAAATCTGTTTGTGAATAAGCACCTCTCACTCATGTGATATTTATACCCACATGCTGCTCTTTCTGCCACGGCCATTAAAACCAGATCTCTGATCACATTAAATTTCCATTAGCCTCTATGTCGTTAGCGCACATGCGCTAGCATCTAATGAAGTCTCCTGGACCAGTCATGATGACCAGTGCATGTTCCTTGATGGAAGAAAGCCACTTCAGAATCTCTGGTTGTCATGGCAGCATTAAACAGGGGAAATTTCAGCCTGTGTTATTGTCCTCATTTGCCACCTTTGTGCAGCAACTCTGTTTTCCAAATCGCCTTGCTAAATGTTCCACTGAATCTGAGGTTTAGGTTTGGTGTGGTTGCTGTTTTGGAAGGAAAATCTTGTGTTTTGGGGGAGATCAAGATCTGGAGAAGTTTTGAGAGAGAGGACCAACTGCTGCCCATCCACTGGGGTTTTGTCCTATATGTCAATGAATAGCAGTTGATCCTCATGCCATTTAAATAGCGATTCCTCTCGAAACATTACAGTAGATCCACCACATCTACAGACTCATAATTTGAAAATGCCATCATAGAGGAAAAGAGGAAGAGAAAATCTCTAGAGGAGATTCTTTGCATTGTGTTCATGACTTGCAACTTTCTGAAGTGTTTCTGTTCTTCTTTCACTCTTAATTTTGTCATGAGGTTCCTTTCCTGTCAGATCACCAGACTGTGTATTTGTGATGTAGGTGAAAACATGAAATATACAGTAGAGCCCTACACCTGCAAAAAACTGCTTGGTAACCGTGATTTTGCAAAGTAAAACATGTTCCTGGATCAACATATTTTAGTCCTAATCCTAGCCGTACCCCTAAACCTAACCCTACCCTTAAGTTATCCTTAAAATCAGTGTGGTGGTACCACCAAAGGTAAATGATAGAATAAAATCCTAAAATAAATTGGATCATCATATAAAGCAATTGTATCTCTTCGCAAGACTTGGGCCCCGTTTACACGAAGGGAAAACGCAGATATTTTCCTGCGGTTTGGCCTCTCATTTACACGAAAACCCAGTTTTTATCACATAAAACGATTGTTTCTAAAAACTTACGATTGATTTCTGAAAACGCCGGTTATGTGGTGTCATGTCAACTGGGAGAACCAGCGTTTTAGGTTCTCTCTTGTCGATTCGGAGGATTCTGATTGGCTTGCATGGCTTTATCCTTCTCCCTAAACCGCCGCCCATTGGTTTGGCATAGATATGATGGCGCTCGACGGGTGTGTGAACGATGTTATTATTGAAAACGGAGAGGGGGGGAATATTGGTTTCTCTAAATACCTGGCTTTGTGTAAACGTGGCCTTGGATTAAACTGCTCAATTCATGGATTTTTTTCACATGACCTTTTTTAATAACCTTTTTGGATCTTTTAAGTTTTGTTCACCTGGACTTTCAACCTCTCCGGTTTCAAGAAAATATCTTCATTTGTGTTTTGAAAATTCTTATGCACGTTAAGACCCCCATTTTTCACCCCAAGTTCTCTTTGGGTTTCTTTCTTTTTGTTTGTTTTCTGACGACAATACATTCCAGTGCAAAACACGCCGCTTCGGTAGCCATTGTTTGTTTATGCGCACATCTATCAGTCGCTAGTTCTGCCTACTCAATGACATCACACGTCGTTAAAGATGGCAAGTGATAATTTGTCGGGAAGCAACGTGTAGTCTGACTTTTTTTCTAGACGACGACACAATGCCTATCCGTGACTATCGTAATAGATAAAAGCATTGTGTAGTCTGAACCCATTATGAGTTTGAAACGACTTCCAAACCTCTAGCTGAACACAAAGGAAGATATTTGGATGAATATTTTAATCAAACAGATCTCATTCCCCATTGACTATTTTTTCCTACTATGGTTGTCAATGGGGAATGAGATCTGTTTGATTAAAACATTCTTCCAAATATCTTCCTTTGTGTTCAACTAGAGGTTTAGAACAACATGAGGGTGAGTAAATACTGACAGAATTTTTCATTTTTGGGTGAACTAACCCTTTAAAGGGTAAATATTACTACTCTGAGGTACTAATATGTCTCTTTCCAAGGGCTGGATACGGTACAGTATTGTCCGTTTAAGGCTATTGCCTCAGTGACAAGGTACAATTTTTGCACATTTTCTTTCTGTGTAACCAGGCATGATGTGATAAGCTTCTCTTTCACTGAATCTGTTTTGTCCCAGGCATCTGTGACCGCTGTAAGTGACAATTTATCAGTAGCTTGATTTCAATACTGATGTGATGTTGATTTGCACAGTGAAATCTCATTGGTCTAAAATCTCACTCACTTATTGGTTGTGATTGTGTTTTGTCATGCAGCGTTAGCTTTTTCAGTGTGGGCAGACTAGTTACTTGTGACTGGAAACTTTTCATGTGTTTGGACACGGTGTTAATCTCATGTACCAGTTGAAACCAAGCATAATTATCTCTGGTAATGATTTTCCTAAAGTATGCAAAGAAGTCACTCGGCTCAACAGTGCTCTTGTGTTCGAGGCCGCTTTGCATTCACTCAGTCCACAGTTGAGGAAACAGCACCTGCAACCACTCTTTTTAGCTTCAAGCTAAATATTTTCTATTTTGAGGTCTTCCATCCTTTGGTGGACTTCTCGAACACCATCTAACCTGAGGAATTCTGGGACAGGGTTGGGTGGAGGGGGGTCCTATTTGTGGTTAATTAAGTAACAGTTGTTATCTGATCCCTCATGTACTGATGTCCGTTCCATTTATTGCTCCGGATGAGGGTAGGATAAATCTGAATGTGTGGTTAGACCAAGCGGTTCAACCTATAAACATCTGTGGTGAGTCAGCATCCAGAAATCCCCCAGATGATGGTGCAGAATGGGATGGTGTTATAATTGGTGATTAATTGAGGTGGTTAAGTATGTGATGCAATGCAAGACACTATAGAGTTTCCATTCTTAGGGTTTAGATGAGCCCTCTAGAGATATGGAGCAAGTTTAGGCTCTCACGGACACACAGATCATGCTGAACTTAGTTTAACCCTCTGGTGCTCTTCGGTCACTTTTGACCAAGTGTGACTCCCAAATGAAGAGCAACTGAGGGTTTAAAGTGAAAGATACTCTCTCTTTTTCTGAGTTTTGCAGTGTAAAAACTTTTAATAAATGAGTATGCTTGAGTTTGAGTAATTTAAGAAAGTATTTCTAGAAAACAAGTTGTTTGTGACTTTTCGATTAGACAAAGAAAAAAATAAGAATATTTCTTAAGTGATTTAAAATTCATAAATGTTACTATGATACTAAGAAATTAAATTATATGATTTCCATCTTGAAACACTTGAATAATTTATATTAGTATAATGTTTTATACAAGATATACAGACATCTGTAATGGAAACATTGAATTGTACTGCATAACAGGAATGACTCATTGTTTGTAGATTTATCAAAAGCTTCTCCATTTTTGTAACTTTTGTATTGCACAGGTGCCGATTTTACAGCTATTTGTTAAAGGAGTAGTTCATTGAGAAAAAAAACAACTTTTGCTGATAATTTACTCACCCCCATGTCATCCAAGATGTCCATGTCTTTCTTTCTTCAGTCGAAAAGAAATTAAGGTTTTGGATGAAAACATTCCAGGATTTTTCTCCATATAATAGACTTCATTGGGAACCAAACGGTTCAAGGTCCAAATGAGAGCTTCAGTGCAGCTTCAAAGCGCTTTAAACAACACCAGACGATTAATAAGGGTCTTATCTAGTGAAACGATCACTCATTTCAAAAATAAATAAAAAAAATTAAGTTTTATAAGCACAAATGCTCGCCTTGCTCTATTCTGTGATGAGCGTTCGTGACTCTCCTGTTCAAACACGTTCATCAAAATGAACAATTCCTTTTTCGAGTCATGACTCGCAGGGTCCTACATAAGACCCTTATTCATCGTCTGGTGTCGTTTAAAGCCCTTTGAAGCTGCACTGAAACTCTCATTTGGACCTTGAACCGTTTGGTTCCCATTGAAGTCCATTATATGGAGAAAATCCTGGAATGTTTTCATCAAAAACCTTAATTTCTTAATAAGTTTTTTTAAAAGTGAACTACTCCTTTAAGATTAAAGGAGTATTTTTGGTTATTTTTCCCCTGAATTATACTTGCATGCACATTGCACATGCAACGTTAGCCTGCACACTTTTATACAGTAACAGTTAACTCAAAAATATTTATGTTTTGTGTGGTACGTGCTGCTGGATGTGGGTTAAAGAAGGGAAAGATTTGCGAAGATTGGATTATACATACATTTATTTTGGGTTATATAACAGATTGAGCATAGAAAGAAAGAGAGGGGTGGGGGGAGTTAATCAAGGGTGTGCCTTCAGCCCACTCATCATGACATAACATGCGGAAACCTTTGTCACTGGGCACCCCCTCGCAACTCCACCCTGTTCCTCATGAGTGTCATTCCCATTACAGTGATCCAAAGCAGCGTCTGGGAGTCTCTTAGTGGCCAAGGATTCTTTCCGAAACCGCACCGGTTCTCGCTTCACAGCGAGGCATTATATTCAAAGCAAACCGGTGTTTGCTCATGCTTTGTAATGGAGTTATGCGGTTGAAACACACCACACCAATCCGTTTTGCTTTTAGATGCTGTTTTTGTATGTGTGTAGTATATGCCATGGCTGTGTGACTTTTAAGGTAGATCTCATTCACCTTAGAGCACATAAAAACACACACACTCAGTACAAACTCTCCTGGCTTGTCTTATATAATAATCAGTAATTGCATTCTAAAATTGGGTATATTTTCAGTGTGCATATCCCTCCCACACACAGAGCAGATGATATTAAATGTTTGCTGTACTTGTAAGATGTGAGAAGGAATGATAGTTTTTTTGTTGTTGCATACCAATATTATATTTAATATGACATATATACTATTGTATTCCCTAATATTATTGATTTAGGGATACAGCAATATCCACCTCTAAAAACTGCAATAGTCTTGTATACTTAAACCTTGATATTATTTTTTCCCAGTGTCGATCAAAATTCAAATATCGGTTGATATTTTCACCACTGTCTTTAGTATTGATAATATTTGGATTAAAAAAAATACTTATTGTACATTCGACGTTCTTTGTTTTTTAAAGCTGTATTTTGAAATGCCACTTCACTCCTGTCCTGAATTGTACCATAATTTATGTGTATTGGGATTCGGATTACTGTGTGGCTAAAATGGATATCTTTTTCTGTTTCAGATAAAATAGAGGAAGCACAGAAGGAGCTCAAAGACCCAAAAGTTGGACACAAAGGTATGATTCATCATATAAAATATCATTTCTGTGACTGTTCCTTACAAATAACGTCCACTGGAAGCTTTTCTCTCCGCCCCCTCCTCAATACCAGAACATCCAGTACCTAAGCTGTTTCATTCTCTCAGAGAGGTACGAGCACGTCTGTTGCTTTAAAGAGGAATTGTAGGGTCTTTGTGCCGCAGTTGAATCGCTCTGCTCATTAAGTTTTCAAGGTAGATGCTATTCTGTGCGGAATCCACGGGAAAAAAAATAAAAATTTCCATACTTTATTCTGCTATTTTTCTGACACACCCTTTGCTTGTACTGGACTGTATGTGTACTGAGGTTATCTGGTCTGCTTTCAATTGTGCATTGGGGGTTTCCTGAAGTTCCAGCACCTCTGTTGGCTTTCACGGCTGTGTGAATGTACTTGTCACACTTTACGCCATGTCTTTGGTTTAACCAGAAAACATGTGGAGCTGTGTTTCACTAGCATACATGGAAAAACAGCAGAGCTGATGCGGGCTGGAATGGGAAAGTTGTATAGATTATGTAAAAGCAAAAAATGTGAAAACCTGGCCCAATGGTATTGTTATGGATTTTTTTTAAGCACATTGTATGATGTAAATAAATTGAATCCTTTGTTATCATGTAACTATAATATGACCATCATTGAATGAAGGATTAATTTTAAATATAAGGTTATTCACAATCAGAATTTAGAGCCAGGCCGATTTATCGGCAGGCCGATATTAGGCATTTTCCAAACTATCGGTATCGGCAGTTATAATGGCCGATAAATGAATATTTCGAAAATAAAATAAAAACGGACTAAACACGCTTAAACCATGTCATGAGTCTTGGAGTTGTATAGTTTGTCCACCAGAAGGCACTCTACACCGTCCCTGTTGGCAACACTCGTGTATAACGCGCCACACATATTGCAACCTGCTGATCCAGGGACTAAGTATTATTTTATTTATTTATTTATTTTTAAAATGCATCATCATATTATTTTAGTTAAAATAACTACAAATAACTAATGTTAGGGAAATCTGTTCATGTTTTGTTGCGCGTTTCTGAAATAATTTTTTTTTTTAAATATCGGCCGATATATCGGATTTTAAAACCAACAAATATTTGTTTCAGTATCAGCCTTCAAAATCCTTTAGCGGTGGGGCTCTATTAGGTTTACCCTGGCCTTATTTTTCATGTTGGGATGCGTTACATCAGAATGCAACTGGTTCAATAACACATAAATCCCTTCTCAAAATACCACAGGCAGTCATCTCCGTGTTAATCCCGAATCTGTTAAAGGCGGTTAATTAGCTCAGACCTCATAGATGTCCTCATATCCTCTTTCTATGTTCTCTAGAAACATGTAAGGAAGTTGTCTTATTAAGGTATAAACAAGAAAAAGGTTAGATTGAAGTCTTGGTGAAGTCCTAAACAGGCTATTTGAATTTCTGGGGAACTTCGAAGGCATCCAGGAATTGATGACTTTGTAGGTCTAATGCTAACCACTTCTCTCCACCAACCATGCCAAGCAAAGTAAAGAAGGGAAACCCTAATAAGTGCAGGGTTGCCACAGATGTTCAGGCATGGTTATGTGTTTTGTAACTACTTGGCGCCAGGCACACAAAGAGCCTTCAGTATAACTTTAAAACCACAGGGAATCCAAACACAGCAAATGCGGTAAACTCTGCCCATCAGTGTGCGTAATTGTAAAACAAGTTTTAGTTGTGTATGCTCTACGGCAGGTTTCCTTTTCCAAATTAATAGTGATTTGTTTTCTGCAAGATGTTGACTTAGGTGCTCGTTCAATCTTGGGACAGATTTCACGAATTCACACGAGCTTATTCATCCACATTTTAAAGGGTTAGTTCACCCAAAAATGAAAATTAAGTCATTAATTACTCACCCCCATGCTGTACCAACCCCGTAAGACCTTCGTTCATCTTCGGAACACAAATAAAGATATTTTTGATTGAATTTGAGAGCTGGATCACTCTTCCATAGACTGCCTAAGGGACTGGCTCTTGACGGCCCATAAAGTCATTAAAGAAAAGGTTTAAATATTCCATGTGCCTACAGCGACTCAATTATACGTTTATCAAGCGACGAGACAACTTTTTGTGCGAAAAAAAACATAAATAACGACTTTATTCCACTATTCCATTACTTCTTTATGGGCGCATGCGCGAGAACTGAGACGAGGACGTTCTCATTCGTTTACTTCTTGTTACCGGCTGCTCACCGCTTAGGAGTTTTACCGCCACCTACCGTATAAGATGATGATCCATATATAAGGCGCTCCGGATTATAAGGAACACTGTCGTTTTTTGAGAAGATTAAAGGCTTTTAAGTGCACCTTATAGTGCGGAAAATACGCTAATTGAAAAGCGTATGTACAGCGCGCATCTTCCTCTGCTTGTAAACAGAAAGTTTTGCGCTTCCAGCTATATCAGCACATCATCTTATACGGTAGGTGGCGGTAAAACTCCTAAGCGGTGAGCAGCCGGTAACAAGAAGTAAACGAATGAGAACGTCCTCGTCTCAGTTCTCGCGCATGCGCCCATAAAGAAGTAATGGAATAGTGGAATAAAGTCGTTATTTATGTTTTTTTTCGCACAAAAAGTTGTCTCGTCGCTTGATAAACGTATAATTGAGTCGCTGTAGGCACATGGAATATTTAAACCTTTTCTTTAATGACTTTATGGGCCGTCAAGAGCCAGTCCCTTAGGCAGTCTATGGAAGAGTGATCCAGCTCTCAAATTCAATCAAAAATATCTTTATTTGTGTTCCGAAGATGAACGAAGGTCTTACGGGGTTGGTACAGCATGGGGGTGAGTAATTAATAACTTAATTTCCATTTTTGGGTGAACTAACCCTTTAAACACCTGCATGCAACTTAGCTCGCTCTTATTGTCTTTCTCTGCCAACTGACTGAGAGCTTGTAGAAGAATGTAACAAGGTAAGGCTCATCCTAACGAACACAATTGCAATGTTGAATGAGATGTAGGAGAGCAAGTTAGGGAGGGTTTGGAAAGAGAGAGCGAGAAAGGGATGGTGACAGAGGGTTGAGAAACGAAGAGTGGGTTTTGTACATAATGATGCGTGGGCCTCAGTAGCAGCTCCGGAGATCTTCTAGATTCCAAAACAGTCTCGTCTGTGTGCTAGCTGTCAGAGGTACCTATGCAGCTGATCGTGAACTGGGTTTGCTAAGCAGAGGATTGTATTGGGGTTTTTTTTTTCATTGTGAATTGAAGTTCTTTGCCTACACTTCAGGTATGTTTTGGTTAGTCTGATATACAGTAGCAAGATTTTTGCTGTTGTTGATTTGTCTGTAGATATTTTTGTCTGAGAGTTTATGGGTGTTGTTGAAAGTGCAGTCTGGTTGATTTTGTTTTTCTTACGAACTTTGCTTGATGAAAGGTAATGGGGGAGGAAATGAAAGCAGAAAATAACACATGGGTGTTTTGTTTTGAAGATTGACAGGAAAACCTGTGTAATTTGTCTGTTGATGGATTACATAAACGTTGGCTAAATTTGATCGAGAATCTTATGTAGAGCGCACTAATAGAGATTAATTAGCTTTTTCTGGCTGATTTGAGGTGTAGGCTATATGTTATTGTGCTCCGCACCGTACTGCATGGTCAAAACTGTCAACAAGAAAAATATAATTACAGTAACATGTCAACAATTTATTACTCAGTTGTTGCAAGTTGTTGTAATAATAAAATCAGTCTGCCGATTTTATCGGCCGATACGAGCCTGTCGCAGATATATCGGTATCAGCGTATATGATGCAGATATGCTGCCGATATGATTTTGTTTGTTTTTACAGAAAATTTAAAGCGGATAAAATGCTTGTAAATTGTGTATACGTAGTTTGTCCAGCACTGTGGTCAACCCTTTGACTTCAGTAAAAGGACTTCAGACTTCAGTGAAAGATGCGCAACACATTAGCTTTAACTCCACTGATAAGGTATGAAACATGGCTAGCTAGCTAATGTAGCAAACGAGTATGATAAGCTCGGGGACATTGTTTATGTACTTTATATCATTGCGTCTCACCAGGTGACAACGCGGCGTTAAATCACCATTCAACACTCATGCCACCACAGCACTGGTACTAGTAAGCAACTCACCGTTTAGACACCGGACGCGAGCGGCGTGATGCGACAAAAGACAGATGAACCCATTATAATCAGTGATGTGGTCTACACTGGATGTGAAACAACATCTTGTGGTCCAGTGTATCTAACTCTTTTTGAAGATCCACAAAGATGGTTACGAAACAGTGTCTTTTATCTATAGCATTGGTAATTTCTTCAGTTCGTTCCATAATTGCTGCTGTAGAGGTTGAGTGATTAGGACGAAACCCATTAAATGCATTTAGAAATTTATTCAGTCTAATTTCAAATAACTTCTCCATAATTTTAGAGAACTGTTGAAGTAATGATATTGGTCTATGATTAGAAAAATCTGATTTATTTCCTTTTTTTAAACAATGGAATTACTTTGGCTATTTTCATGCAGTCTGGAAATATCCCTAAAGTAAATAACAAATTACAGATATAGGTAAAAGGCTCAATAATTACATCTATAATTTGCTTTATCAAGAAAAACACTGTTAACATTATCTGGTACTGTGTCACCATTGGTGTTTCCATCTAGAATTTGATGTGATAAAGTAGGGCCAATATTTACAAAGTAATTATTTAATTCATTTACAATTTCAGTTTTTCATATTTCATATTCTAATAAATGATATAATTATAACACTTTATATATGGCCATTCTGCATAAAGAGTAGCCTAGTTTCACATTTAGTACATTTTGCTGACTACTTATTTAAAATAGTATAAAAGTACATATGTATGTAATTAAACACGTTTTCATTAAGGTATTATGACTTTTACTTTAGTTCTTCCTCCACTGGTAGAGACTAGAGGAAGACTAATAATAGAAGATAATAAGGTTTAGTCATTGACACTTTTGATATATTTATTGATAAAAGTTGTTTTTATATAATGTGACTAAATTAAAAGACAAAGTCATTAGTGAAGATTATGCAACAGTATTTAGAATATAATATAGATTAGAACATGTAATGCAAACTAGTTGAGGTTACAGCTCAAATTTATCATCCCTGCCTCCATTACATATCTTTGTCACACATGTGTTGGATCACAACATTTGAGTAATCATTGCAAAACATGTGTTTTTATAAATTCAATTTATGTATATTGTGTATTCAATATACAGTACCAGTTAAAAGTTTGTACACACGAATGGGAAAGTGTGTTCAAACTTTTGACTGGTACTGTACTATACTGTAATATATGCTACACATAAAATAATATTACTACTGTATTATAATATACACTTAAAAAATATTGACCGATATATCGATATCTGGCTTTTTTTACTCCCCAATATTGGTATCGTCATTGGCCCCCAAAAATCCATATAGTTCGGGCTCTAATCAAGGATCCTACATTTTGGAAACTCAAATGTTTGGGTTTTTTTTTTTTTTTTTTTCCCCTCAGCCTTGTGGATGGTCATAAAGCTTGGACTATTTAAATAAGGAATATTTAATGTATTATTTTTCCAATTATCTGAAAAAAATCTCAAAAGGTATTTGGACAGAGTATGGTTGAATGTTGTTTGGGTTGTTCATTCTTTTTTTTTTCTTTTTTTTTTCTACAGACACAAATGAAAGTACTTGCAGAAACTCTGAGGTCATTAAAGGACTGAAGAGGAAAAAAGTTGTGGTACAAAACCAGCTAAAGAAAATACCAAAATCTCCTGTCAAAAAGCAGTCGCAAACCAAGAAGTCAATTTCCCCGAACATCTCTTCGTCCAAGGAAGCCACGCCCTCTTCTTCTTTTTCTAGTGGTCCATCACATGGATTGCCTGGCCCTCAAGATGCCGAAGATGCACCGCAAGAGGCATCTGAATCCAGAGCAGTAAAAGTGGAGCACGAGGAGTCATCAACCTCAGAGCCACAGGCTCTCAGTCACAAAAGTTCTGACGAAGAACCTTGTGCTGCTGGGCCTGTGCGGCCAAAAAGCTGGTGTGGCAACAGCAGCAACAAAAACGCATCTCCCTCTCACACAAGTGCTCCCCTTGAGGTATTGCTCAAGGCTATGGAGCCAGATTTCAATACACTGACAGAAAGGAAGAACAGCAGTCCAATAGGACATCTTGGGAAATCAGTTTCCATTCCTGTCACATATTCAGACTATGCTGTGGCTATGCCTGCTGTTAATTTCAATGTCCATTCACAACCCTCATTTATGCCACAATTCAACACAGCCAAACACTTCTACAGCAGTGTGGCATCTACAGGGCAACACACAACGCAGCAGTATGTGAATATGTCAGGAAATCGTCAGCAGGACAAACCAGGTTTCCAGAAGAGTTACAGTGTGGGTCCTTCACTTAACTTGACACATGCTCCTGTTCCATCTGGATCAGGTGGTTTCCCTCAAAGCCAGCCCCCCGTTGTTCAAACATGCCAGTCTCTGTCAGCCACAGTTCCCAACTCAATTCAAGTCCCAGTCACACCTGGTTTCAACCCTGTTCAGATGACAACTGTGGTCAATTTTGGTGCAAATCAAGTATCTGATATCTCTGCAAAAGATCAAAAACCAAAAAAGCAAGGGAAGTATGTCTGTGAATACTGTAAAAGAGCTTGTGCCAAGCCAAGTGTGCTTCTAAAACACATACGGTCCCACACAGGAGAGAGACCTTACCCGTGTGTGACTTGTGGCTTTTCGTTTAAGACAAAGAGCAACTTATACAAGCATAAGAAGTCTCATGCTCATGCCATTAAACTGGGTTTGATTAAAGACTCCGGAAGTGGATCCCTCTCCCAAGAATCGGACAAAGGTCTGCCAACACATTCTGATGTGGAGGAAAGCGGGGACAGTGATGAAGAAGGTAGTACAGCTGACTTAGACCCGGATTCTTCACAGAGCAGTCTAACAGCATTATCTGAGAGCAGTTTGCAGAGTGCAGGGATGGTACAAGTAAGCCAAGGAGAATCAGAGCATTTGTTGGTATTTGAAACTCTGAAAACATTGGCTACGCAGAGAGGATGTGAGCCAAAGGTCACTGCTGCTCTCCCTAAAGTGGTTGTCCACCCTGTAAATGTTTCGCCTTTGCGTGCAGACAGCCCAAGAGTTACAGATTCAGCACCTGAACATGCCACAGCCCAGAGGCAAAGGGATTTCCAGACAGCAAACCTTCGATCTAATGTAATGGTTCTGTCCTCACTGAAAGAAGTGGATTGCACAAGTCCTCTACAAGATTCAGTTAGTGAGGATGAAGATCAGCATTGTAAATCACCACTGGGAGGCAGCCATGCCCAGCTACAAAGGCAACAAGCAACTGATTACTCTCAACAGCCACAAGGCAAGTGCCTGCTAAGTCCTCGGAGTCTTGGAAGCACTGACTCTGGCTACTTTTCACGTTCTGAGAGTGCAGATCAAGCTATGAGTCCCCCGAGTCCTTTTGTTAAGATTACTCCACCAGCAGAAACCGACATTACTAAAACCCCACAAGTTCCCCCTTCCCCGGTTTTGGCGACTGTCATGCATGTAGCATCTATTGAAAAGCCTCGAGTTCCTTCTGTAGAAATGCGTCCTCCATTAGAAACCAAAGCTCTGTCCCTCGAGGAGCGTATTTCAAAATTGATCTCGGACAACGAGGCTGTTGTGGATGACAAGCAACTAGACAGTGTCAAACCCAGACGGACTTCTCTTTCCCGAAGGGGTAGCATTGATTCCCCTAAATCCTACATATTTAAAGACTCTTTTCAGTTTGATCTAAAACCACCAGTGAGAAGATCTAGTTCCAACTCGGACATACCAAAATCTCCTTTCACTCCTACAGACAAGTCAAAGCCAGTATTTCTTCTTTCTGTGCCACCTCAGTATCCAGCCATGGATTGTTTACCAATTACAAGAAGTAATTCAATGCCCACCACACCTGGTCAGTCAGCTCTCTTTCCCAATCTAAGCCCTCAACCTCACCCACTAAGGATCTGTCATTCATTTGATGACAAGATTAGCTCACTAAATGATGATGTATTCTCTTCAGCTCCCTCTACTCCAAATTCTGCTGTACATCCTCGTACCCTAGTGAGGCAAATAGCTGTTGAGGATTTGTCCACAAACGATGGTCACGTTCTTATCTCAGTTCATTCCATGGATGAGAGCCATCATGGACCAAGTATTACACATGAGCTGAGAAGTAAGTCTTTTGAGCATGCAACAGAAAGAAACCGAAAACCCCAGCAAAACAAAGGGACAATGTACGAATGCGAGACTTGTCGTAACCGTTACAGAAAACTAGAAAATTTTGAAAATCACAAGAAGTTCTATTGTTCTGAACTGCATGGTCCAAAAAACAAGCCAATGCATGCCAGAGAAATAGAGCCAGAAATGTTTGGACGTGGAATTCAGCAACCTCTTTTGAACAGAAATGCAGTAATTACTGGCATTGTAGAGCAACCACTCATGGTAAGAAAAAGAAGGAAAATTAAAAGTGTTGGAGATGATGATGACCAATCTCCAACTGAGACCACACCTCCATGTTCAAGAAGTTTTGACTCCTGCCAGGCCTCTACAGATTCGACAGGGCGACCTTATTCTCACCATAACCAAACTTTAAGCAACTCTTCTATTTTAGGACAAATACAAATCATTGGTCGAGCTGCAGAATCCCAAGAGTCAAGGCTGTCTCCAATAAGAGAGGCTCAGATCAGCACACCAAATAAAGAAAGAGCTGACCTCCAGAGACAAGGAAGTGGAACTTCAGTCATTCGACACACCAACTCCCTCAGCAGACCAAATTCTTTTGAAACATCCGAGTCCATTGACAGGTCATCTCCAGTTGATCCTGGGGAAAAGGAAGTAAAGAGCTCTGCAAAAGGCCATACAGAGGCTGTAGTGAATTCTTTCTCACAAAGTTACCATGATAGAATGTCTACACCTAAATGTGCCAGCCAAGGGATGGAGCCTCACGGTAAGCAAACCTTTACCATTGCTAGTGATGGCTCACCTGTGCAACAATCACGGCTTGTGCGACAGAGCAACATTCAAGTCCCTGAAATCTTAGTAACAGAGGAACCAGACAGAGGTCATGAAACTCATGAAAAAGTTGTAGAATCAACAGAGAAACCTGCAGATACATTTAACTGGCCTCAGAGGAGCGAGAGCTTGTCCAAACTGCCGACAGAAAAACTCCCCCCAAAGAAAAAGCGCATCAGACTTGCTCAAATGGAACACTCTTCTGGTGAATCCAGCTTTGAGTCAAGTCTCTCTCGTAGCCTCAGTAGAGATAGTAGCTTGTCAAGGTGCTCTAGTATTTCAGCCTCTTTTGACAGAGATGACCCACCAAGATCTGACAGCCCATCAAGGGCTGATAGTGTTGGGAAGCCACCAGAAGCTCAAGCTATCCCAGTAGCAAACAACACTCTTGGAGTGCCAGGCATGATGAGACGCGCTACCTCAGAACAGATCAGCTGCACTCAGTCATCAGTGGAAATTTCTTGTGACTACCGTAGCAAATCCTTTGACTGCAGCAGCATGTCACCCAGCAGGCATTTGCCACCAATACAGACTGCCCTGCCGAAAACTACACAATGTCCTCCAATTACCCAGGTGCCTCTGATTGAAAGAAGAAGAGGGCCTCTAGTACGTCAAATGTCCTTGAAGATTGCCCCAGACCCTCAATTAGCAGTGAAACAGCCTCCCCCCATCCAAAGAGTCCCCTTCACCAATGAATGCTCTGGGTCCCAAGCTAGACCAGTAAATCCAAACACATCTGCACTTCTTCAGTCCTTTGTCCTACATTCTGGAGAGGGCCCGCTAACGAAAAATGAGCAAATGGTTCAAAGCATCAACCTTGGAAGCCAAACCCAACAACCCCAAGTTCACGGCCTTCCTCATCCATGGCATCAGACCTCAAGGGTTGTGGCATGCCACACGCAACCTCTGGTCAATACGGGGACTCCTCAGACAGAAATTCAGAAGAGCTCTGATGAAAAAAATCAGAAGTGCTTTGAACCTAAATACCAAATGAATTGCCCCGTACTGAAAACAGGCCAGACATATACTTTAGCAGGAGTGCACGGCACGCAGATCACATTGCCAGTCATAACAGTACCAATTGCTAAGGAAATTAAAGTGTCACAGTCAAATGATGGAATGCAAAATGTCTATGTAGCACAACAAGCTTATCAGGCAGTAATCAATAAGCCTCCAATTGTACTGCCTGCTGGGGCACTCGTTGATACAACATCTCAAATAACGCCAGTATCTACAGCTGTACCACAGATTCTAATCACCCACGAGCACACCCTTGCACCTGCATCTGCGGTTTCTAAGGTCAACTTCCCTACGGTACATGCTGGGAACAGTAATTTAAAGATTGTACCAGAAATCCAAGCACACAGGCAACATGGATCTGTTGCTATACAGATGAAAAACAACATGAAAACCACTGACCAAAACCAAACCACTGATAAAAGCATCCTGTCCCTTGGTTCACTGCATTGTACACAAAAACTGGCTTCTGCTAATTTATGCCCACAAGAATCCACTGCCTCGAGCAAACGTATGCTCTCCCCTGCCAACAGCCTGGACATCGCTATGGAAAAGACACAGAAACGGGCTAAAGATGAACATGGAGCTGCATGTCTCACTGATGGTAGATCTCTAAACTATTTGAACTCAAAGATGTCAGAAATGACCAGGCAGAGGAAGTTAATGCTGGTTAGACAGGTCTGTACCACAGAACCAGTGGATAGCCCAATTGAGACTGATGCCCCAGAACAATTGCCAGAGATTTCTGAAGCTGTAAAGAACACCCAGGCACCAGTGTCTCAGATAACAACAACTGAGGTCAGTGAACAAGATGTGGTGAGGAGAACACCTACTACAGATTCTTCACCTGGAGTTCGAAGCTATGCCATGCCAGAGAATTCCACTCTGAAGCCACAAGAAAAACCTGAAGAGCAACGCTGGTCTCCATCGAAATCACCACTGAGGCCTTCGACATTTCAAGGACAAGTGAAGTTAGCTTCTTCTGTGTCCGTTGTCAACACCAGAGACAGCCATCGTCTGTCTTTTCCCAGTCTGAAAACAGCTACAACCTTCACCTGGTGTTTTCTCATGAAAAGGAAATCCCTCCATATTCAGCAGACAGACCAGAGGATCTCTGCCTACTCTGCATGGGCAGTAAACCCAAATAATCCCAATCCATTGGGGCTTCCCACCAAAGTGGTCATGTCCTTGTTTGACTCCAAACAGACAACCAAGAAAATACACTACACCCAAGCAAAAACAACAACGTTGAAATCTGACATCTTGACCTACTCTGGGAAGCTGAAGGACATCTTACCAAAAGTAAGAGCATTTTCATTCAACTGATGCTGCTTTATCAATTAGCTTTTATATTGTTTGCTATTTTAATGCATTTTTATGGTGCCTGCATGATTAACAAATTGTTGTATTTTGTATTGTTTCAGGTTTTGATTCAGCAAAGATCTGTGCCAATTGAGAAAAGTGGAAAAACAAAACCAGAGACTCAACCAATTAATCAGACCGAGTCAGACAGAGACTCCTCCAAATCTGAACCCCAACGAGTGAAGATCTTTGACGGAGGGTTTGTAAATCTTAACATTTATCTTAACCCACTTTCTAAACATTTAACAGGAAATTGTGTTTTGATGTGCTATTTGTGGTATATTTTCAGTTACAAATCGAATGAGGAGTATGTGTATGTTAGGGGACGTGGAAGAGGAAAATACATCTGTGAGGAATGTGGAATTCGCTGCAAGAAACCTAGCATGCTGCGGAAACACATCCGCACTCATTCGGATATTCGTCCATTTCACTGCACGCACTGCAACTTCTCTTTCAAAACTAAAGGTGGGTTCAGTCTGAAAACTGATTTTTAAGCTGTAATGGGTAAATTGGCAATTATTGTTACCATTAATGAATAATACCATACAATTGCATAAGGAAAAATCTAAACAGGCTTTTTAATTTAAAGGACTAAAAAAATTAAAAATTAAAAAAGTTTTAATAAAATGTATCCAAATTTGAGAACAGTTAGGTAATTTAGATATGTCTTAGGGATGGCTGGAAATTGTTTCTGTGCTTTTTTTTCTTACCTGCTTTTTTTTGAAGATTCTGCCTGTTCTCTTAAAAAAAGGCAGTATGATTCATCACTGTTGAACTTCCCACGCTGCACTGCAGAACAGCACACAGTGTCAGACCAGCCCACGTTCCTTTAAGAACTTCTTTATCAGTTACTCACCCATTACATAGAGCTAGTGCTTGGGAACATGTCATGCTTATGTAAACCACTCCCATGGCCTGCATCCACCTCCCACCTGAGTGACCTCTCTGTTCCCTTTATCCACGCAGGGAACCTTACCAAGCACATGAAGTCCAAAGCCCACAGCAAGAAGTGCATGGAAATGGGAGTTTCTGTGGGTATTATTGAGGACCAGGACACAGAAGACTCAGGTAGAAGGTCTTAAACATATTGAATAAGGGGGTTAATTTAATGAGGACCCACACTTTTACTAACCAACTCAGAAAGCAGAAACTATAGTTTTGATTACACCATTACATAGTCATGTTTAATTACATAATCAACCTGACCATTAATAGGTTTACTAATAATATAACCATCTGTTAAATGTGGATTGTCTCTAGCTAGGCTATGTTCTATTGCAGTTATGATCAATGGCAATGCCACGGTCTAATTAGAGAAACTAAACGCAGTCTTTTTCCTTGTTAACTCTTGGTGCATGTGGGCGGCATACACAGCGTTTACCGCGAGGAAATTGCAGCATCTAATTTTAGCAGGAAAGAGAGAGAGAGAGAGAAGCTGTGAGCTTTCTCTGGTCTCAGTTACAGAGAGCATATTTGTTTTCCTCTCACACAGTTCTACACAAGCTGTCAAGCACAGGCTGCATTTGTGGTCTGAGGTGTTAATGTCTTGCCTATATTATGAGAAGGGGTGTTTCTAGACCTATTATTCCTTTTTTTTTGCTATGCTGAAGGACCAAACATTACTTAAAGATTCCTGAAGAGTAAAGGTCATACTATCCCAGTGGTGAAATAATTTTGTGCATCATTTTGAATAAATAAACTTCCTTGGAGAATTTTCCAAGTAGAACCTAGCTCTTTTATAGCCATACGTTAGGATTAGCTATGTTATATTTTATAATATCCCATTTCCTATTTTTTTTTCTCCAAAGGTGATCGAGGAAGAGCAGGAAGTGCTGACAGACAGGACTCGGATGGTGATGACTCTGATGGCCCAGACGATGAAGATAACGATGGAGAAGAGGAAGACGAGGAGGACAGTCAAGCAGAATCTGGCCTCTCTGCAACACCTTCTGTTTCTGCAAGCCCACAGCATTTTCCTGCTAACCAAGCCGACACAGCTCCTAGCTCCCTGCTGGCTCAGATGTCCATCAGCCCGAATCTAACCCCAGCTCCTCAAACTCAGCCTCCTCCAGCTTCAGACTCCCACACCTCAGACACAGAGTCTGTGGCTATGATGAGCCCAGTTTCGTTGGTCAGACAGATGTCAATTTCTGCATCCTGCTCCAGCCCCGGTCCTAGTCCCACATCTTTCACATCCCACCCCGTCCCTGCCTCAGAATCGCAGAACTCTGATACTGACTCCGTACACATGATGAGCCCAGTGTCACCTTGCAGGCAGATGTCCATCGACTACCCTGAATTTGAAGTTCCCCCTAGTCCCCCAGTGCCAGGCAAGGGCGCCAAGCTCGGCCAGGTGAGACCCGTGTCCTCGCAATCATTGTCTTTCTCGTCGTACATCCCTCCCTCTCTACATGTACACCTCACCCCATACCAGTACCCGACCCCATATGCATTCAAATGTCTTGAGTCTCGCATGCCTGGCACGTCAGCAAAACTGCTTTGAATGCATGAAAAGGTGAATAGTATTTTAACTGGTAGTCAGCGTCTGCAATTTTGTGTTGTTTGGCAGCGTTGATAAAAGTATTCATAACATTGATTTTTTTTTTTAACAGGATGGAGTGTCGAGCACCATTTCTCAACCTGCAAGTGAGTGCAATGCCAATGTCGACCGTGGTACTCAGACCTCTTCTGACCCTCTTCAGGGACCCCTGCACTTTCCAAATGCAGGTCCGCTCCACGAGTCCAGAGTAGGAGCCACTACTCATCTCTTCAGCCACCTGCCTTTGCACTCCCAACAGCCCCCTCGTTCCCCATACAGCATGGTACCTGTGGGTGGAATTCAGCTTGTTCCTGCTGGCTTGGCTGCTTACTCCACATTTGTACCCATTCAGGCTGGGCCAGTCCAGCTAACCATCCCAGCACTCAGCGTGATTCACCGGCAGACTGGCAGCCCTCTCCCAGCCCCAAATACCTCACCCCGGCCAGATGGCTCTCCGACCCAGCCGCTGGTAGTCCAGGAGCCAGTCAGTAGTGTACTGCCTTGTTTCCCTCTGGGCCAGGTGGCAGGGCTTCAGACACTTGGTGCTCCCCAGACTGCCCTGCAGCCTATGGGTTTGGAGACCTTGAGTGTTGTGGGTTTAGCCAACTCCACCCAGCTGATGCCTCAACAGAGTCTGCCATTAAATG
>NW_024121244.1:12070271-12130648 GCF_016745375.1 Pimephales promelas
CTGTGAATCAGTAGCGTCACCTGCTGGACGGGTTGTGTCACTGCAGGCAAAGCAGAGGTGCATCATGCAGGAAGGTGGGGTGGGGGAATATGTTGCTTAGTTACCCAGCCCACAGAAGAACATAAGTGTGGGTGAGACTCTATCGAAACAGTTTTGAACATTTCAGTCAGTCCAAACCTATAGTGAATTTAGTCAAAGTGAGAGTAGAACATCCGAATATCTTGTGTATACTAGACTATTCTGCATCCAATAGAAATGTCATTCCATGATTTGACTATAATCTAAATCAAACATTCCACTTCATTTTGACCAGAATATTTTACTTTCATTGGTACATTTTCTAATCTCAATGCATGTTTACAATAAAGAAATGCGTGTTAACATCAGTGCTGTTTCTACATACAACAAAGAAAAAGTATCATCGTTACGACCTGTATGTACAGCTGAGTATTACCTTGACTATGCGTGCAATGTCAGAATATTTGGAAAACTATTACTGTATTCATGCCACCCATGCCTGAGGAGAGCTCAGAGCAACATTGGAAAAGAGAACTGCATTTTTCCATAATTGTCCTTAATGCAGCATCCATATGCATCTGATCTTAATAGATTGCTTTTATTGTTGTCTTAATTCTCTGTCTTAGATGGAGCAAGCATGAACAAGCTACACCTATGAAGTCTTCGTGCTGTGAAATTTAAAGGGACAGTTCAGACAAAAAAGGTAATTCTGTCATTGCTTTCTCACCCTCATGTCGTTATAAAGACTTTTTGATTAAGTCTGAGAGCTTTGTGTACTCTTCAGTGACAGCTTTGCAACTACGACTTTGATGCTTCAAAAAGTGCATAAAGAGATCGTAAAACTAAGCCTAAATGAATCGAGTGGTTTAGTCCTGAAGAGACATGACCACTTTATATAATGTACATTGAATTTAGGCTTTTATTCACATAAACATTGATTAGCGCACATAAACAGAAGCTCAACCGAACATGCTTGATGCGCCGAGAACATAGAGAATGAGACTCAGTGGTTCTTCATATCAAGTGAACATGCTTGAGCTTCCGTTTATCATAACTGATGTGTAAGTTGATGAATTTATATGAATAAAAGCCTTAATTCGATGTTCATCTTATAGAGCAATGTCTCTTCAGAAAATTTGGACAAAACCGGATTTGTTTTATGCATCAAAGTGGTAGTTGCGTAACTGCCAATGGAGGGAAAGAAATCTCTCAGATTTCATCAAACAGATCTTCATTTGTGTTCTGAAGATAAACAAAAGTCATACTGGTATGGAACGACATGAGGGTGAGTAATTGAAGAGTTCAGATGCAAAAGCCTCTAAGTGCCATTTGAAATTTTCTTCTAGAATGATCATTTTTATCAAGCTTGTATATTTAAGTTCAGTGATTTCACTTAAATGGCAATGATAATTACCTATTAATTGTTATTTAAGTGAAATTACTGAACTTAAATATACAAGTTTGATAAAAATCATCATTAAAGAAGAAAATTTCAAATGGCATTTAGAGGCTTTTGCATCTGAACTCTTCAATTATTGACAGAATTTCCATTTTTGGGTGAGCTATCCTTTTAATACATTTTGGAGGGGTGGATGAGGGTTGGGTGATGAGCACAAACTGGCACGAGTTTCCATTAACATTGGCATAGAGTTTTCCATTGGGCAGGTACAGATCTGGAGGCTAAAGTTTGCTATCATTCACCCATTTACTGAGACCTTTTAAACCCACATGGATTGCAGGGAAACCCAAATTATTCTAAATTACTCTTGAAAATCTGATCAAGCGGTGAAGATTATGTTTTATCTCATTGACATATTCATGTAAATTACAATTACGAACAAATATTTGAACGTAAATATAATACAATCCCTATACTGGTGAATCTCGGCATGTTTTGTGAGTTATGGATTTTGTAATCGATTTACTAGTTGAAAAGTCTATATTAGTCTACTAAATTGTTCTGAAAAGCCTAGCAGGTTCAACTTACCTCATACAGAGTTATCTCGTAGCGGGATTTTGTTTTCACAACTTATTTAATGAGCATTTCTGTTCTGGGCAATAAGAAAACGTTTGAGGGGGAAAAAAAGACTTGACATTTCGATTCACCGAGAAACATTCCGTAAAGCGTAACTAACCCTGATCTACCCTATATTAATATGTAATACAAAGAATTTGAAGAATATATTACTTACATTTATTAGTCTGAATACGAATAGTTACATAGGCCTACATCCTCCTTTCCTGACTGACTTTTTTGTGTTGGAAATCTCTTTTGACGTCTCAGTAGATTTGCGCGCGTAGTCTGTCCTCGCGCGCCCTCTACTGCCCTGTATGAAAACTGCTCGTTTAAGTCATCTTTCTTACCATAAAAACTTGGCACCGAACAACCGCCCGGCGTCTCCATCCCGCTGGAATCCCCAGGAATACAAAGTTCTTATCTCGCTCCACACGTTGCTTGTCTGTGACTATTAACAAACAGCATTGTGTTCGCGTGAGTGAGCGGGCGGGAGGCGGAGAGCGCGAGTATATAAACGCTCCTGTACTAGAGTGAGCTCGAGACTCTAGAATGATGCATTGAGAAGACCGCATCTTAAATCTGAAGATTTGTCACTGTTTGCGAATTTATTTGGACTATCACCGTTTGTGCTACATCAGGGACTTGCATAAGATTAAATAAAATGGATTTGAGGATTATTTTTCCAGTGTTGTCTATGCTGTCATCTGGGATTTTTGACTTTGGTATGTACTTGTTAAGTGTATTTGACTACTTTTTAAATAGTTTACTAAAGTTTTTTTTACTATTAAACAAGATGGAATGTGTAGAGAACAGGTATCTAGATATAATAAAGTATTAGTAGCCTACTACATGACGTTGCTTAAACGACATATGCAAAATAAAGTTTTGATATTCTTGTAGGCAGCATATGTTGAGCATCAATGCCATGTTAATTGAGCATGACAAATTCCAGATTTTCCAGTCCATCAAGCATATAGATTGTGCAACTTAAGAGTGTAAAACCGCAGATGGAAATCTTTATGAAGTAAAAGCTTATGAATTCAACACAATTTTATGATTTTAGCTGCTCCAGCATCTTTGGGTCATGGCACAGAACCAGGCACGTCAATCTCTGCACACCACTCCAGGACTAAGAGATGCTCCTGTGCAAGTTTTATGGATAAAGAGTGCGTCTACTTTTGCCACCTGGACATAATATGGGTCAACACACCAGAGTAAGTCATACTTTTCAAATCTAAATAAATATAGAAAATATGAATCTATGACTTTACAATCGTGACTCTATAAATCATTATTTAATGATTGATACCTCATGACTAAATTTGTTTTCTAATCATTTTTTGTTTCCCCCCAGGCGAACGGTGTCATACGGACTTGGAAACGCTCCACGGAAGAAGCGCTCAGTCACGGAACCTGTTGTGCCCAAGTCTCGCTGCAAATGTGCAGATACCAAAGACAAAACATGCTCTTCATTCTGTCAACCGAACAATGCGATATGGTAAGTACGCACTGAATGCAAATAAGGTGAATATGGTTCAAAACCAGAGATTTTTAATCTAAAGAGCAATTTCAAGGACACCAGACTCACTGGTTAAGAAATATTTTGGGAGACGCTTGTTTTCTCAAGCATAAGCTGTGTATAGCAACCTTAATGTATACAGGCATACAATCTGTCACTACATGACTTGACAAACTTGCAGAAACAGGTTTCATTTCTATTTGTGGACTTTTATCAAACTTGCTCAGGAATTAACTGCTGAACTTTCTTTCTTAGGTATAAAGACAAGGCCATCCATGCCTCCCAGGGCCACGATTGTGCCGAGAAGCAATGCAAACACAAGCTGGCAGTCAAACAGACAAAGATTAGACGGTAAGACAAACCTCATTTAAGAAATAATTGGGTGCTTTAATTACAGTCGCTGTAAGATTGATGTGGCTGCGATTTTCGAAACGAAGTAAATCGTTTTTCAAAGACTCCATTGAGTGGATTTTACTTTCAGTATGTTCAGATTATGTTTTTTTTATCAGAGATTATTTCAGGAAATCTTACATTTCAGTGACCTCATTGCTTTCTTTTTCTATAGGGTAAAAAACACAGAAGAGATTGGAGATGTCCTCTCCAGGGTGAGGGCCGTCAAGAACATCCATCTTCTCCTGGAGAAGTGGCGAGTGAGGCAGCGCCAGAGGCCACGAGCGAGGATGACTGAAAACGCTTCCTCGTAGAGCTCAACCTCAGCTTTTGAGCTTCGCTGATCCACCACAGGATTTTCCTGAATACGAAGCTCCTCTCTGCTCATTCATTGCACACGTCATGCATTTGTCAGGTGTGTTGGAATACCTACGGATGCAACCGTCTTGGATTGCGGTGTTTGTCATGGGGTCTCCGCCCTCGGGGAGAGTGTGGAGCTCAACGGGAAGAAGAATCAAACTTCTGATGGAGAAGTTGACTGAAACAAACCGAACCTCAAATTATCAAGGCTAACCTCTACCAACTTTTCTGAACTAGAACTTTTGATCCATGGGATATTAGTCGGTCCTCCAGATTAAACTGATCGCAAATCAAGACTTTGCATTGAAGATACTCGTTGCACAGGAGGAATATGCTAAATGAAACTGTGGACTCCAGAAACCCAAAGCGGTGTGTGTGTGTGTGTGTGTGATGCCCATCCAGCCACTAGACTCTGGTGGAAGAACGGCTCTGGTTCTTGTTACTGGACTTTATACACTGTAAAACAATGAAGCTCTGCAATTGTGTCAATGCATCAATGGAAATGTTATTTTTCACATTTATGTTAAATATCTTTAATTCAGCCATATTGGCTAATAAGATTTTCTTAATGTTATTATTTCTGTGAAATGATAATATTTAATTGCCATTTTTGTGGTTACCATTTTTAATTAATAATAAATATGTTGCATTATTTAAACGACTTCAGCTTTTTGTGAATTTTTCATTCCAGTGAAATGCATCATTTCATTTGCGCCAATGATAAGTTTATAAAATGTCATTGTGTGCTCCAACTAACGAAAATGTACTTAGTACCATGGTATAATATATATAACCATTTTAATTTCTCATGTTGGTATACAGTATATACTGTAAAAGTGCCATGTACCATGCTGTACCATGGTGCTGCCAAGTTTTTGAGAGCCGACTTTGAGCAATGAGCAAAAGTATTTTATAAGAGACAATAAAACAACTGTCCATCAAAGCACTCCTTTCCTGCTCATTTATAAACAAATATGACTGAGGTCAAACACATCATTCTAACATGTAATTTATTTAATTATAAATAAATATTTTTTTATTGACATGCAACAACCTAATCATTTAAAATAAGTGGGTATAACGAACTACGCAAAAAAAAAAAAAAAACATTTTGAACATCTGAATGAAACATTTTATAATCACCCAAAACCAAACATAGGTCCGTCATAAACTATTGGACTAGCTGTCGTTTGGAATATTAGCACTACAAACATTGTCACACCCATGGGAATCAATCTCTTCACTGAATACTTGCTGGCTAAGAAATTTATAATTATTACCTGAGATCCATCTGTTTTCAAATCCACAATTTAAATATCACAACAACATTGTTGTCTGTCAAAAAATTATGTAGGCTACATAATAGATAGTAGTATTTATGAGAAGCAGATTTCTAGAGAGTATTACGCAATCACCGGTAAACCCACACCGGATGTTTTGACCACGTCATCGGGAAGAGGTGAGCGGCTTCAACATGCTGTCTATCAGATACGGTAACGTGCAAAATAAATAACGCACGCAAGTATAAATTTGTTCTTCACTCGCTGAAATTGAAGCGGAATGATCGGGAAACTGCTTGAACTGATTAGCATACGTCACACTGCGTACTAAAGAGAATAAACGCCAATCAATCCAGTTGAAAAACTTCGCCGGGTTGGTGAACATCGTTCAGGTTCCGTCTATGCAGGTTCCTGACGGAAACAGGAAGTTGTATGTTATATTTTTACAGAGGGGTTTTTTTATGCACGAACTGCGCATACATTCCTGATTAGAATATTTTCAAAAAAAAAATTATATATTATATATATATTCTTGGTTGATATTTTTTCATAGTTTTGTCAAAAGATGAACTAAATGAGGGATCTTGAGACGAGTCCCTGTCGTCGTCCAATTTGACTCTCATATGCCAATGTAATACTTGACAGTATTCTACTACATTTTATTTAAAAAATCACCTGTTCGAAGTTGTTTAAACGATTAAGAAAATTATCAAAGTTTAATAAAATGTCGTTTAAACTTCCAATAAAAGATGATGCATTTTTACATGATTTGTTACTTTTAATTACCACATAGATTATATATAATATATTGGTATGCCCCTTCTCATACAACAACAAAAACAACTTATATAGAGTGTTATCTGCAGCACTGTATTAAATTAATTACATTTGGCTTTATTTACACCTACAAACATCCACAAAGTTTATTATTTTGTTGATAAGACTCTTCACATTTACACTGCATTCCTTTATTACAGAAGCCTCCGAAATGACATAAGAAAATATACCCTGCAGGGAATTTCCGATAGACGCTTTTGATTTGCCTGTCTTTGTCCATACGTGTAGATTAGATGAGAGCAAGAGAAAGAGATATTCTAGGATCCACACAAAGGCTGCATCTCCTCCTGAGCTGTGCACTTTTTCGCACGCGGGTCTCCAGGGGCCGGGGAAACTGGCGTAGGTCATTAGAGTTTGAATAGAGCTTGAGCACAAATAATAGCCCATTATGGCACAAGGAATCTCCTCGAACCGACAGGCATTCAGCGCATATGAAGCGAACAATGGAAGATACTCTGGGAGGGGCGGACACTCCTCGGGCTTCTGACGTCTCCGCGTGCTGCCGGGGTCACCGCCCTGAGCTACCTTCACACACACTCACAAACATGCAAACAATGCATCTACCTTAGACACACACACACACTGCACAAAACATTGACGCAAACATGGACCAAATTCCAGCGATGTCCCGGGACTGATTTGAAGTTGTTCCAGCTCAGTCTCATCACTCATCATCTCAGAGCTAGACGGTCATATGAGAGTTGAGTGAGGGGATCACTGCTTGTTGAATGAGTGCTGATCAGTGTTTTAAATGATCTAGGCTTGTCTTTTACACTCATAAAAGTTCTAATTGTGTTTTATATGGCTCATGGAGAGCAAATTGCACTCATACAGGTGAGCTGACTCACTAATCCTTCTCCGCCAGGTGTAGAGATGACGGCAGATGTGCTGTGTGATACACTGGGTCTGTTGCAAAACCAAAGTAGGCAGCATTGCCATGTGAGTAAAGATACCTACCTTATCATTTTTGGGTCAAATTTTAAGCCAGCATTACATGAATTAGACCTGCCCAGAATGCAGTGAGCACATTTATACATAGACTCTCAGAAAAAAGGGAACAAATGCTGTCACTGGGACTGTAGCTTGCTAATATGAACATTTTAGTTGCTAAGATGTCCATTTTAGGTGCTATTGTGTACATTTCAGGTGTTAATATGTACATTTTAGGTGCTAATATGTACATTTTAGGTGCTATTATGTCCATTTTATGCACTAATATGTCAATTTTCGGTGCTAATATGTATATTTTAGGTGCTAATATGTCCATTTTAGGTGCTAATATGTCAATTTTTGGTGCTAATATGTACATTTCAGGTGTTAATATCTACATTTTAGGTGCTAAGATGTACATTTTAAGTGCTAATATGTCCATTTTAGGTGCTAATATGTACATTTCAGATGTTAATATGTATATTTTAGGTTCTAAGATGTAAATTTTAGGTGCTAATATGTACATTTTAGGTGCTATTATATCAATTTTAGATAAAAATTTTAGATAATGTCATTTAAAAATTTTAACCCAACTGTACATTTTTTAATTACTTTTTTAACCTAACATTTGGGTTTGTCCATATTTTCCAAATTTGGGTTGAAACAACCCAGCATTTTTTACAGTGCATTAAGTTTTTTTTTTTAAGAAGTCTCTTCTGCTCACCAAGGCTGCATAAAGTAAAAATCGTATTTTGAAATATTATTACAATTTTAAAATGACTGTTTCCTACTCGAATCTGTGTTGAAGTTTCAATGTAATGCAAATACTTAATTATCAGCATCACTACTGCATTCTTCAGTGTCGCATGATCCTTCAGAAATCATTCTAATATGATGATTTGATGCTCAAGAAACATTTTACTGATACCAAACTTGAAGCTTGTAGGCTTTGAACCAGCTTTCATTTCGGGAATCAGCGCTTTATTCTTTTCCTTTTCTCGTCTTGTCATCCTAATCCAGGTTTCTCTGTGGGAGACACACATTTCAGACACACACACACACCTCTAAGCCTCCAGTCATCTCTGTCAGCGACAAAACAACATCAGAAAGCTATTATGGAAGATCCCCAAAACATTCTCAAAATTCTTTTTTGACAGACAGCAATTTGCACATGTCTAATGAGCTCAGATGAACATACTTGTGCTTGTCTATATGAAAATTTGACACAACAGACGGCAGGACATTTCATGCCATGAGGGCTTTTATAGTCTCGCTTTTTGACTGTTTTACTATCTAGATTTTTGGAAAAGTACTGATCACATGATGTGCTTGAGCAGTTTGCAGTCTTTGACACGAGCCAGTCCACATGCGGTTTTTGCAAATCTTAGATATGATCCACATACACAGAGTTATATTCTTTCAGAGAATAATCATCAAACAAAAATTTTTTTTTAATGCAAATTACTAAATAGTAAAAGTGCCCTCCCTTCTTGCATTTCTTCAGTAAAACTCATCACACATGACTTTTTAATTTGATTACTATAGCTTATTCACTTAACTAATAAGTATTACAGAGAATTAAAAAAAAGGATATAGTGCCAAGGAGACTTGATATAACATGCATGAAAACACAGTGATTTTAAGATCAGATCCATTTGTTGACATGCCATGCAAGGAAAGCATTACGTAGTTTTACCCAGAAGCAAAAGTGAAATTACACTGTCTATTTTAACTAAACAAAATGGTGTAAGTTTCATATTTCACTTGAAGATGGTGGAAAACAAAAATCATTCAGAAAGATTCCCGACAATGAATAAGGGTCTTATCAAGTGAAACGATCGCTCATTTAATAAATAAATAACAAAGTTTAAGTTTTATAAGCACAAGTGCTCGCCTTGTTCTGTTCTATTCTTGCTCGCGTTCGTGACTCTCCTGTTCGAACTCGTTCCTCAAAATGAACAAATCTTTTTATGAGTCAATTCATTCATTTGGTTCGTTGAATGAATCAAATGACACAAAAAAAGATTTGTTCATTTTGATGAGCAATCATTTCACTTGATAAGACCCTTATTCATCGTCTAGAATCATTTAAAGCCATTTGAACCGTTTGCAGTTTGCACTGAATCTGTCTTTTGGACCTTGAACCGTTTGGTTCCCAGTGAAGTCCATTATATGGAGAAAATCCTGGAATGTTTTCATCAAAAACCTTAATTTCTTTTCGACTGAAGAAAGACAATGCATTCTCATCCCAAGGCGTCGTCTAACTGACAATTTTGACCATGCTTCCGACACTTTAGGGCACCCTTTTGCGTCAGTTAGATGACGTGGGTAGGTTTAGGTCTGGGGTAGGGTTAGGGTTAGACCACTAAGAATGCGTCATCTAACTGACGCTAAAGGGTGCCTAAAGCATCAGTCAGATGACGCCTTGGGATGAGAATGGGCTGAGAAAGAAAGACATGGATATCTTGGATGAAATGGGGGTGAGTAAATTATCAGCAATGCTAATGTACATAATGGTAATGTGTACTGTATATACCTTAAGCTTTCAGTTCACAGAAATAATGGCACTGACCTGAAGACTTAATATTCTAAAAACACCTCAGACAAACAACGAATACGTCACAGGTGTGTTTCGAGTAATATTCTGAAATAGAAAAAGGGTGCGTGCGAATGTGCTGCGGTCATGAACTCATCTAATCTTTACATAATACAGTATTCGCTTGCACTTGACATTTACCCACCCAAAGCTAAAAAACATATATAGGTGCTGCAGGCAAACCCTGCATGCTAAATACATACTGAAAATAGAAAAGTGCTCCGAGTGCATTCCAGCATGCCGCATCATCAAAGCATCCTGGCACGAAAACACAAAGGCCTCTGGGAACTCCAGGGTCCCCTGCCGCCACAAATCAGGCAACGCCTTTTACCTTTGCCAGGTGAGTAGAAATGTCTCCTTTGGCTGAACCAGATGGTGTCTGTTATCGGAAGGAACGCCTATATGCAAAACCTTCTAGCGTTTTCTTTATTACAAGGATCCTGCTCCATTGAATTCCTGTTGAAATGCAGAGAGGAAAATATGTCAATTTCATACCACTAAAAATGTGAGAGTTGTTTAAACGTCTGCTAAAACCCTTTCTTCATACACTCTCAGAAAAAAAGGTACAAAAGCTGTCACTGAGGCTGTACCTTTTCAAAAGGTACACTTTTGTACCCAAAGGCTGCATATTGGTACCTTAGTGGGACATATTAGCACCTAAAATGTACATATTTGGACCTAAAATGGACATATTAGCTCCTGAAATTGACATATTATGACCTAAAATGTACTTAGCACCTAAAATGTACATATTAGTACCTAAATGTACATATTAGCACCTAAAATGTACATATTAGCACCTGAAATGTACATATTAGCACCTGAAATGGACATATTACCACCTAAAATGTACATATCAGCACCTAAAATGTACATATCAGCACCTAAAATGTACATATTAGCACCTAAAATGTACATATTAACACTTAAAATGTACATATTAGCACCTAAAATGGGTAAAAGTTTACCTTTTGAAAAGGTACAGCCCCAGTGACAGCTTTTGTACCTTTTTTTCTGAGAGTGCAACTACACCATGCAAATGTTTTTTTTTAGGAAGAAATTAATATATTTATTCAGCATGGATGCATGAAATTAATTTAATTTATAATATAACAAAAAATATATATATTACAAATAAATGCTTTAAAACATTCTATTCATCAAAGAATCCTGAGAAAATGTGCAAAATGTAATATAAAAACAGCACAACTCTTTTAAACATTGATTATAATAAGCAGCAGATCGGCATATTGGAATGAATTCTTGAATGATCATGTGACACTGAAGAGTAATGATGCTGAAAATGCAGCTTTGATCACAGGAATAAATTACATTTCACTATATATTCACATAGATATTAGTTATTTTAAATTGTAATAATATTTCACAATATTACTGTTTTTAATTTCTTTGATCAAATAAATGCAGCCTTGGTGAGCATTAAATATTTTCTTTTAGAACCTCATTTTTCAAAAAACATTTGAACTGTATGCACATTATTTTTGGCCTTTCATCATTGCTTGATATGTGCTTTTATTCATGTTTAAATAAGCCTGGTGTGTAACAAGTGCACCTTTGATGGTCGTCGTCTCATTTATTATTTGAAACACAAGACAAAATCTTCCAGACAACGGTCAATTGGAAAATAAATGTAAAGTTTTCCCCACCTGGAAAACCACAGTTATTTCTTCGATGCCACAAAACAAGACATTGTTTTAAAGTTGGAGATTCCTGACAGACCTAATGAGGTCCTGCTAAGCCAAGGACACGCATTCTTCCATGCACTTTTTTTTCTTCCGCAAAACACCATTTTTTTTTCTCCACACTCCCGTCACTCTCATATACTGTAACTGAAGACTACTTGACATCGCATACCACACTAATAGACTGAACAAAAACAAATAAGATGGGAAACACTATACTGGGGGAGGAGTTCCTCCTCAATGCTGAAATTCACTGACCTCGTTTTCAGCTAAATTGTACTGAATGAATACTCTATTTCAGGTAATTAGACTCATCTTAGTCCATTGTTTTGGTGAGGCACTTTGAAGAAAAATATCAAAAGAAAATGTACTTACATCTGAGTACTCGTGTTAAGTAGCTGTTATCTAACACAACGTGATTTACTCAAGTAGGACATCATCAGTCCTACAGTATTAACTAGGACAGTGAACTCAGAAAAAAAACCTCAAATGTGGTTCATTATAGAACCTTGGGGATTTTCTCCATATAATGGACTTCATTGGGAACCAAACGGTTGAAGGTCCAAATGAGAGTTTCGGTGCAGCTTCAAAGGGCTTTAAACGACACCAGACGATGAATAAGGGTCTTATCTAGGACCCTTCAAGTCATGACTCGAAAAAAGGTTTGTTCATTTTGATGAACGAGTTCGAACAGGAGAGTCACGAACGCGCATCACAGAACAGAACAAGGCGAGCATTTGTGCTTATAAAACTTAAACGTTTTTATTTATTTTTTAAATGAGCGATCGTTTCGCTAGATAAGACCCTTTTTCATCGTCTGGTGTCATTTAAAGCCCTTTGAAGCTGCACTGAAACTCTCATTTCGTCCCCATTGAAGTCCATTATATGGAGAAAAATGCTGGAATGTTTTCATCAAAAACCTTCATTTCTTTTCGACTGAAGAAAGAAAGACGTGGACATCGTGGATGACATGGGGGTGAGTAAATTATCAGCAAAAGTTTTTTTTAAAAGTGAACTACTTTAACCGTTCTATTTCATCAGAAACGATCTTAAAACAGGGCTTTAAATGTAAAACACTGAACTAACCCTTAAGGGATACAATTATTAACTGGAGGGTTATTAAATTTAGTAATAAAGTAAGTTTACACACTGTTTAATTCATAAAATCTTACTAAAATGAAATTAATTCAAATTAAATCCGTAAAATGATCCATCCCATGATGGAAATCTTTCTATATATATGAAGCTTGAAAAGAAATTCAGGTTTTTGATGACAACATCCCAGGATTTTCTCCATAATGGACTTCAATGGGAACCAAACGGTTCAAGGTCCAAATGAGAGTCTAGAACTTTTTCTTCGAAGAGTGTGATTGGTTGCTGCCCGGCAACAACAAAAGACAACAAAGCATGATCCAAGCACATGTCCTTCTTCTGTAAATCACATTAAAGGGATACTCCACTTTATTTGGAAATACGCTCATTTTACCACTCCCCCAGAGTTAAACAGTTGAGTTTTACCGTTTTCAAATCCATTCAGCCGATCTTCTGATATTTAGAAGAATATCAGTAACCAGACAGTTTCTGGTCTCATTGACTTCTATTATAGTAGGAAAAAAATATACTATGGAAATCAATGAGACCACAAACTGTATGGTTACTGATATTCTTCTAAATATAAAAAAAAATCGAATACATTTGAAAACAGTAAACTCAACTGTTTAACTCAGGGGGAGTGGTAAAATGAGCCAAAAATGATTTCCAAAAAAAGTGGAGTATCCCTTTAAGAATGTGTTGGTTGTGTTAATAATAATCAGAAATGTGTCTTCAGCATCAAATCAGTATATTAGAATAGAATGATTTCTAAAGGATCATGTGACACTGAAGACTGGAGTAATAATGATGCTGAAAAGAGGTGCCTATAGTGCCAGGTTTTTGTGAAAAGGGTTTCGGTGTCAGCCTAACCCATCAACATGTCATTTCAGACACAATACGAACAGACGGTGCTCTGGCTCCTCTTCTGTTGCGCTCAACTTTCCTACCTAAGAGGACAGAGTGAAAGAACTGAGCTATTATCTTACTGCTATTATCTTATGACACCAAAACATCAGCATCATCACAGAATGTTCTGGCAGAATAAAACACAAATAAATGCATAATGTTACCGGAAATGATTTTGGCAGAAAGGAACTGGTGACTGTATTCTGGTGATCATCAATCAAATAAGATTCACTGGGTAACACCTGCTCTTTTTGTAACATTAAGGCCCAGTGACCTGACCTCTTCCTCTTCTCGTACACTCAACCTGATTTATGTCAACACACTAAACACAAGCTTTTATTGGGGCAATTTAGGGGGTTTTAAAGCTATTCAGAGCAAAATAAGAAGCCACTTCTGTATGAAACCCTGCAACTGACACTGATAAATACAATCAGAAGTTAAAGGGACAGTTCACCCAAAATGAAAATGTTATGATCATTTACTCGCGCTCGTGTCGTACCAAACCTGCATGAGTTTCTTTCTTCTGTTGAACACAAAAGAAGATATTTTGAAGAATGTTGGTAACCAGACAGTTGATGGACCCCACTAAGTTTAGTAAGAAAACAACTATGGAAGTCAATGGGGTCCATCTGTTTGGTTACCAACATTCTTCAAAATATCTTCTTTTGTGTTCAACAGAAGAAAGAAACTCGCACAGGTTTGGAAATCTCTGTGAAACAGCTTTGGAACAATTTCTAATTAGGCCTTCATCTAATGAAATCGCCAGGTTTCCCTATAATATATACTTATTTATGCAGGACAGACAAGGCATAAAGAAAATAGTAAAATAAGAAATACAATATTGAAAATGAAAAGTGACTTTTTCAGTCACTGGGACATTATGAAATACCTCAGGAAGTCTGCATGACCAAAACATATTTCTGTGCCAATAAATATTAGATATCAAGCAAGCTATAGGGTATTTTATTTGTAATACACACCCAAGCATTCAATTGTGAGGGGGGTGTATATTTACTAAGCAGTTTTATAAGAATGTATCATTTGTTTAAATGATTACATATTAAAATTAAATAATTTGCCAACAGCACCAAAATACTAAAACAAAAAAAAATATTGATAAAAAATCTGTATTTTAGATCTCTGATTTCAGTTGTCCATGTTAAATTAAGCAATATTTCTGATAGTTTATTCTAACATCTCGTTCTGACTTTGTTGTTTTCTGCCTTCAAACAATTCCTGGGAAGTTACCATAATGGGTTAACAGAACATAGGCTTATGAATCCATTTGTGATTGGAAAGTAGCAATATTTTATATAATATTTTTATTTGGGAGACTAAACAGACGTAATGAAACATAGATGACAGCACTCATTACCCTGGCAAACGTCAGCTCCATGACCTCAAGCGCTAGAATAAGGTTATAATTGACTGTAGGACAAACACAGCAGCTTGTTCCATAATATTTAAAGTGCAACAATGGCATTTGCCCAAACTACGAGAGAGTGACATACGATCATTCCTGCAAAGAGATGTGCTCAAATAAAGTTCAAAACTTTATTTGAGCACAAACTTTACCTTTATTTGTAGAACTTGTAATTACAAGCTGAACCACCTGACCACTGCAGATTTAAAGGGATAGTTTACCCAAAAAGCAATGAGCTCAAAAGGTTTCGCAAGTTGAAGGAGTAGTTCACTTTTTGTTCGAGTCAACGAACAAAATTAACGAAATGACTTGAAAAAAGATTTGTTCATTTTGATGAACGAGTTCGACCAGGAGAGTCACGAACGGTCATCACAGAACAGAGCAAGGCGAGCGTTTGTGCTTATAAAACTTGAACTTCGTTATTTATTTTTGAAATTAGCGATTGTTTTGCTTGATAAGACCCTTATTCATCGTTCTGGTGTCATTTAAAGCCCTTTGAACAGTTTGCGCTGAAACTCTCGTTTGGACCTTGAACCGTTTGGTTCCCAATGAAGTCCATTATATGGAGAAAATCCTGGAATGTTTTCATCAAAAACCTTAATTTCTTTTCGACTGAAGAAAGAAAGACGTGGACATCTTGGGGGTGAGTAAATTATCAGCAAAAGTTTTTTTTTTTTTTTTTAAAGTGAACTACTCCTTTAATGCAACGTTTCTTGGGGAAATGCAAAACATTGGCGAGAGAACGCAAAAGCATTGCCATTATTTTTCCTCCAATCTCATTCTTTTTTCCACCAACATTTACATTTCTGATGACATGGCATCACAAGAATTTTGCATTTTGGCTCCGATGTATGAATCTTAAATGACGGAAAATACATTGCGTGAACAGTACAACCAGAAGAGGTTGTTCTGCACTGTAAAAAAAAGAAGAAAAAAAATCATGATTTGTTATCATAACATTTTTTTCTTCTGTCAAATCAACTTAGATAATTTATGTGTTTCAGATAACATAATATTTTGAGTTTCTGCTCATTAAATCAATCTCCTTCATTGTATTAACACATTTTTTAAATCTCAATGAACTTAAAGTTTTAAGGCAACCAGGTTACTTCATTTTTTTTGTAAGTTAAACCAACAATATGTTTTTACAGTGTGGTAATTTTACTGTAATTTACCGGGATTGCTGTGCACTCTTAGAAGAAAAGGTTCTATATAGAACCTTAAAAGGTTCTATCAGTGCTACATATTTGGAACCCCTAAAAGGTTCTATACACTCTTAAAAAAAGGGTTCCTCTGGGTTCTATATAGAACCCAGGGGTTCCATACTTGGCCAATAGAACCTTTTACCAAAAAAAAAATGGTTCTATATAGAACCATTTTGGAGTTCCATATATGAAGCGGGGGATGGAACCATTTCTGGTTCCATATAGAACCGTTTCTTCTAAGAGTGTGTGAAAGGGGCAATGATATGTTTGAGTTTAGTAAGTACTGTAAAATCTTTGAACAATTTGTGAAATAGAGAAATAAATTCAAAATATTTAAGATTTGCAGCTACTTGCACAATTTGACAAATTTCCCTTTTATTTTCTTTGGAATAAACAGGTTTACAAATGGTCCTCTGTAGTGTGACTGATGAAGGAGAGCAGGCTGTCTGGACTCACACTGAGATGTTTTCACACAGATAGTGATGTCATGTCCTGAATCAGTGTCTCTGGCAGACGTGTGTCTCGCGACATGAAACAGGTCAAAGCAGGGGCCAAGAAGAGGGAAAACACACAACATACCTGTCTGTCAGTTATGCCACACACTTTTACAGCGAGAGAAATAGCTGTTACTGAGTTCAATGCCTTGCGATGTACAATCTAATGAGTTCAAAAGAAATGCCTTGGAAAAATGATGGAATTATCCTGGAACAGCTCTAAATGATGCTGAAAAGAAATATCAGCTTTACTTTACATGTATAGATTTGATGAGCTGTGCTTTTCCATCTGTCCATGCAGTCGTTCTGATATTAGTCCCAGAGTGTTTTAGTGGTTGCTGCAGCTGTAGGTGTCTTTGTCTCCTCACACAAACAGTCAGCGGTGGGGATTCCCTGCGTCCGGATACGAGGCAGACCTCCGAGGCCTGTGCTGCCCATGCACTGCATGGAAATGTGTGTGGCTGGAGCACAGAGGTCACCACACACAGCAATGCTTTGCTCCACAGACCACATCGTGCTTCATTCAAGCTCTGAAGAAGACAAACAAGCTATGAAGAAAATAGCTACACTTTCAGCACACTGTTGCAATTTGCAAGAAAGCCAACACTGAGAAAGAAACGTGACATCTTTCATTCCCTAGGACAATATACTGTATAATACCTCAAGACTAAAATATATTGCCATGCTAATACATAATATATTTCTAGCAAATGACGATAGTGTGAAGGATTGTTTATTTACTAGACAGTTTAATTAAAAAATTAAATGAAAAAATATTTTAATCAAACTTAAGGGTAAAATTCCAACAGTGTCAAAATAAGAAAATAAATAAATAATAAAACAAAACAAAAAATGTAATTAAATATTTTAATCTGCTGATTTTAATTAAAGGGTAAACAAGTGTCAAAATAGAATAAAATAAATAACGTTTTTAAAAAATAAAGTTTTATCAGCCAGGTGATTTAAAATGATATAATTGAGTTAAATTAATATTTTAATTAAATAAAATGCCTAAAGCATCAAAAAAAAATGTTTTTTAAATAAATAAGTAAATCAAAATAAAATAAAATTTCAGACTGCCCCGTTTTGGTCAGTCAGCGTCTGTGTGTGTTCATGTGTTGAGATGCCGTGAGGAGACCTGCTGGCAGCGTCTGCGCTAACATCCTGTCGTCTGCTGTTTACAACTGTCTGCGTCTGTGCCACAATTCACAATTGTTGAGGGCCTTTTCCAATTCCATCACCGTCATCATGTTCGTCAAAGGAATTTTTACAGTGCAGTACAGTAGTTTATAGGAGGGGCGATTGTACATGGAATCTTACACTACTGGAATTCCAGGCCACAAATTAATAATCTTGACGTTTTTGCATTTTGCTGGATGCCAGGAATCTATGATGTCATTTAAAGGAAATGCCCCTTTTTACAATATGTAAAATAAGCCAAAGTGTGTATGTGAAGTTGTAGCTCAAAATACACCCCAGATAATTTTTCACAGCATGTTATATAATTGCCCCCTTTTGAGGGTTTGTGTCCCTTTAAATGCAAATGTGCTGCTGCTACCGGCACAGAGGGCGGAGCTTCAAGAGCCTGCGTGTATGCGCGTGCGCGCGTGGCTGCGTGCTGTGCGTGCTAGCAGGTCCGATTACCTCATGCAGACAAGCACTAAAATGTCAGAAACTTCTGCCTTTTATGTTTAAATTGGAGTCTGACAACGATGGAGAGACTCATGACAACATGTAGAATGCAACAGGACGTCTCTGAATGGTTAGTTGATGAATTTATGTTGCTGCTGTGGAGTTAACTATCTTCAGTTAGCATATTCTGTCATGATAATCTATAAAAACGCTTGTGTGGGAACTGTTGTAAGATTCCTACAGAGTGACATTATGTTGCATGTGAAAAGATGGATGCGACAGCTTGAGCAGAAACTCACAAATGTGCTGAGACTGAGAGTGTAACTTAATAGCTAGTCCCTGTCTGTCAGCCGTTTGTTGTGGTCCTTAAAAAACGACTTCTTTAAAAGAAAAGATCTTCATTTCTTTTGAACAGATGTTGTTTATGCTCAAACAGCAACATTACATAAAGTTAAAACAGTGAAATCATAATCAACCAGCCCTTTAAAGCCACGTATATTCATATAGTTTCTACCGATGAAAAACACATTACACATATTATTAGACATTGGCGATAATAATAATGAATCTGTGCAGTATATATTTTTTTCAAAAGGAAATAAATTCTACTTTAATTTGTTTCTCTTGACATGTAAAAGATAACATTCATATGGAAAGAACTACTTCCACTTTCTGTTGAGGAGCAGATTTGAATTTTACTCACTCAAATAATCAATTAATTATGCAAATTAGGTTGGCCAGTGGTGAACATCAAGGGTGAATACCATGCACACAAAATAAATGCTCTTGTAGTTCTAGTAAAAAAAAAAAAAAAAACTACTATCTTTCACACTTGATCAAAACGCTTTGTAAGAATTGCAATCAATTATTAAAAGGTTGAGATTTTTCTTGAGGTTTTTTTCTGATGACATCAAAAACCATTCAGTTGCGCAATAATAAACAGAACAAAACAGTGTTATTAGAATCGTTTTCAGCCAGATGGTTTTAAACTATAATTTAGTTAAATCATTTACTTTAACGAATATTTAAATTAAATAACCTAATTCAAGTGTATGAGCCAACAATAATAAAAATATTTTAAAAAATTAAAGGGATAGTTCCCTTTGAAATTAATTTTTGGTATGTTTTACCGTCTTTGTTTCTGCAGTAGTTTTTTTTTATTGTAGTTTAATTTTTATGTTCACCACCTCAAAGCGCATGCACAGAGAAGTCCAAATTGAACATGATTTAATGACTCGTAAATGTAAGTACACATTGATGGCCTAAGACACGAAACAAGCAGTTTGTGTGAGAAAACGAACGGTATTTATATCGTTTTTACCTCTTGTAACCACAGCCACAAAGCGCCCACGCCCTCAGATCACTTGGACGTGGCTGTTGTAAAAAGCGATATAAATAATGTTCGTTTTCTCACACAAACCGCTCGTTTTCTGTCTTAGGCCATCAATGTGTACTTACATTTACGAGTCATTAAATCATGTTTAATTTGGACTTCTCTGTGCATGCGCTTTGAGGTGGTGACCATAGACCTCCATTATATGACTGACAGACAAGAACGGTTTGACCTAAAAATATCAAAATTGAAAATACTGTGGAAACAAAGACACCTACATCTTGGATGCCCTCGAGGTAAGCTGAAACATATCAAAAATTAATTTCAATGTCAACTATCCCTTTAAGCTTCTCTAAGAAAGCACTTCTTCTTCTTTTTTGACAATATCATCTCTGTTCCATGTATTTTCCTCCTAGAAGCACTCCACAGATTAAACTGGAATGCAGTGCTAAACTAACAGGGCCAAAGGGCCCCGTCTGGACGCGGGGGACACGGCAGCACGGACACGTTTATCGCACCGTCCACGGCTGTTTGCTCAAGTGACAACTGCATCCTGTCTGAAAAGTGTCACTCTCGTTTTCAGACCTCTGCATCCGAAGCAGACTGTCCCGTATCACCCGCTTATCATCACCCGCTGGCTGAAACTCAGACATCTGCACGCTACAGAGGAAGAGAACAGAGGATACGGTAAGGTAACGAGACTTTGAGATAACTTCTGCATTCCCTAACTGACAGTTTATGCACTTAAAGGGATAGAAAAATATTTTTCTTAAAATTTAGCTTTTGCATTTCAAAGAGAAATGCTCCAGGTAAACTAGTCTAATCTTAAGATAAAGATGGATTGAAACAGATGAGGGATGAATAGATGCGCTGCCCTCACTCTCTCAGTTTATCTTGGCACTTATTTGTTATTTTAGCCTCGATGTTTCGTGTCCGAATTCTTGTGTCCTTTTGTCAAGAAGAGCGAAACAGCTTCCAGAGGCTCTCTCAGGGGCCGGTGAGCGCTTGTGAGCGATGTATGCTGGGACGCTCATTAGCTGACTCGAAGAGAAGCTGCTGGTGTTAGTTCAGGGTCAGCTCACCTTTTCACACAAGTTTCTGTGTACACACACATGTCCAGAGCTGATGAACACATCACGATCCTCTAAAACAACACACTTACTGCTTCAACAAACATTGCAGCAAAAGAAAAAGTTCAATTTAGATATTAGGTCAATCTAAACAGCCTCATTCAGAGCTGATTAAAAGCACATTTCTGTCGTATTGATTTTTTTAGATACACTAAAAACAGCTATATTGTGAAATATTTTTACAATTTAAAACAACTGTTTTCTATGTGAATATGTTTTAAAATGTAATTTATTCCTGTGATCAAAGCTGAATTTTCTTCGGTGTCTTCAGTGATCCTTCAGAAATCATTGTAATATGATTATTTGCTGCTCAAGAACATTTATAATTATTATCAATATGCAAAACATTTGTTCCGCTTAATATTAAATTCTGTAAAACTAAATTTTAGGGCTGTGCAAAAATTAATTGCGATTAATCGCATCCAAAATAAAAGTCTGTGTTTACACAATATATTTGTGTGTGCTGTATATAATTATTTTGTATATATAAATACCTATGCATGCATGTATATATATATGAATTATTTGCGCTTAAATTCTGTATGTATATATATATATAAATACATAATATATATTATATAAATATAAATATTTTGTATATGAATAACACATTTTCTTAAATATATACATGGATGTGTGTGTATTTATATATACAAAATAGTTATATACAGCACACACAAATATATTATGTAAACACAGACTTTTATTTTGGATGCAATTAATTTTTGCACAGCCCTACTAAATTTCCTTCAATTTTTGGTGCAAGAACTTTTAGGTGTGGTCACTTTAGCAAAATGGGAGTTCAGAGGAAATATTTTAAAGTAACTGATCTGTATGTATAGAGAGATAATAAGAGACAGGGGAAAAAAAAACATGAAAATAACTTAAAAAAATAAAATTAATTTGTATTGTATTTGTATTGTTAGGAAGGCGGATACAAAAAAATGTAACAAAAATGAAAACCTCTTAATTTATCTGTATCGGTGGTTTAGGAAGGCGGATAAGAAAAAATATGAGCAAAAATAAAATACTGCAACAATAAAAATGCCACAACAGAAGACAAATAATAGACTAATGAGTCTACGTTTTCTTAGTATAGTTTTCAATATTTCCAGCTGCATTGCTTTAATTCAGAGACACATTTCTCTGAGACGGTCTGTCAGCACACGGCTACTCTGCTAATCAGCGCTAAAGCCATCAAAGCACAGCTTTTGAACAAACCCACCGCCTTCAGTCATATATTTCAACATAATTACTGTCATCAGCCGGGATAAGAAGTTCAACAGAAGCTGGTGAAAAATCCTTCAGCGGCTTTGATTGAGTTTATGATGAGGCCAAAGGTCAGCAGGGTGACAAAGAGAAAAAACTTTGGCGAACAAAGCCTTCCGTCGGCCCTCGTCCACGTCTGTGCCCGAGCCGCGTCTTCACCCCTGCTTCCCTGAAGAGCAACGAACCGGAAAAATGCATGTTACTCTAAGAGGAAAAGAAAGACTGCACAACAAAGACGAAAGGCTGCAGAGAGAGAGAGCGTTCTTTCAGTGAGAGGCTAAAGGTGATAAGTGTCTCTCAGGAGGCGCCGGGGTTTGAAGAGGATCCGCTGGTGGGCCTGGACTCACGGCATGTGCTGAATGGACTGCAGGACACCATTATGCTCCAGTCAAAACCTCGGGATTGAGTTACGGCTGCGCTTCAAAGGGGACGAGTGCATTCAGCTCTATACCTGGCGTTTCACTTCACCTGCCCCGTCTTCTTAACTTCCGCTCTCTTCTCTCTCTCTCTCCCTTTCATTAAGCATTAACAGCATGTTTCCGTTAGAAATTAGTGCAAATGCTTTTGTAGTGCTCTAGTGTGAATGTGAAGTTGAATTACGTTGAAGAGCTGACATCAATACTTGTCGATATGTCAAAACAAATGCAAACACTTTTAAAAAATTTTTTTTTTTTTGGACAAACGGCGCTACTACCGTTTCAAAGTCGGTGGTCATTTGAATGTTTAAAAAAAAATCTTTTCAGCTCGTGAGGCTGCATTTATTTGCTCAAAAATACAGTAAAAACGGTAATATTGTGAAATATTTTTACAATTTAAATGAATTGTTTTCTATTTGAATATATTTTAAAATGTAATTTATTCCTGTGATGCAAAGGTGAATTTTCAGCATCGTTCTTTTCTTATTATTTCGTAAAATTATGATATTTTTGTGTAAACATACACAATTCATTTTTTAATCAAGACTAGAAATTTTTAAAGAACAGCATTTATTTTAAATAGAAATATTTTGTAACATTATAAATGCCTTTACTGTCACTTCTGATCAATTGAATGTGTCATTGCTGAATAAAATTATTACATTTCTAATATATACATAGATTCATAACTTATTATTTACAGTAGTTTGATTTGATTCTATTGATTATGCAATATATCGAAGTACAGTACAGCCATCCAAGTGGATGTATCAATGAAAACAATATAACAAATAAAAGCACAGCTTGACCAATCAGAATCAAGGAACTAACCGTTACGTTTTATAAGTGCAAACATCTTAAAAACTGATATCTAATAATCCTAAAACTACCCCATAATTTGTGATACAGATACATTGGTAAATGCGTATTATTAAAAACCACTAATTTTATCCTTAAATTCAAATTTTTAATTCTTGAAATGGAATTTAAAAGCACTCTCAAACCTGAATCAAGTACAATCCTGGCACAAGATAAGAATCTACTTATCTTTATTTAGTATTGTTTTGATATGGACACAGTCACAGCGCATGAACTGAAACCATAGTGGCTCATATTCAACATTTCCAAAGCACTGACTCATTTGTTTTGCCATTTGCCGTTTCAATTTCTGCAAAGTTTCCTCACAGACATTAATTCAGCTTGTATAAGTATTCTTAGCCTCCTCCAAAAAGTAAATATTTTCAGGCGTGTATCTTCTGTACAATGAATATATCAGTCTCACATATTCAGTTTCTTTCTTTTCACGAAGGTGTGGCTTTATTCAGTTCACCTGCCGTTTCACAGCACAGCATCTGTGGGCACGTGTTGCCAACCGCTGTGTTGACACACTTTGTTTGTAGATACCATAGAAAACTTTCGCTGCCGGCTGCAATAATCACATACTTGATGAATCACGCGCATTATCACAGGAGAGCTTACTGTAAGCGACACAGATTATCATCTTATTCAGAAGTGTTTACTACTAAACCTTCATACATTCTTTAGGCTCAAGTATAGCAATTGTTTATTCTGAGGAATCATGCGGAAAAACTCTACATATCTTGTGCATGACGTTCATTGGCTGGATAAGGATGAATGTCCTCATGCAAGATCGTAAACAGCCTTATCTACATTTTCTAAGTGAATATTATGCTGGTGTATCTCTCTCTGTGATGCTAGTGTGCAGCAAAATTTATTTCTAAACCCAGGATAACGTCTACACACGGCCAACTGGACACCCAGTGCATGGATGAACTCCTTTCCAAGGAACAAAAACATATTTGAGTAAAGTAAGTCTCTTTACAGAAGTTAGTTGGTGGTGATGGTGGCGCAGTGGATGAGACACATGCCTTTGGTGTGAGAGACCCGGGTTCGAATCCACTGGTGTCCCTGAGCAAGACACTTAACCCCTAGTTGCTCCAGTCAGAGGCGTGTGACCTCTGAAATATATAGCAATTGTAAGTCGCTTTGGATAAAAGCGTCAGCTAAATGAATAAATGTAAGTCATTTGCCTCATACCTGGGATGGAGTAAGATTTTGACCATAGGTTAAAAAAAAAAACTTTCATCATCAAAGAATCCTACACAATTAGATAACTTGGATTAAAGTGAATTTTATATTCGCATTGACCGTAAAGGTTGATGCTAAAATATTTTCTCTGTGTAAATGTTTAAAGAGTAACTTAACACTTGACCAACTTTTTTTAGTTAATGATCTGTAAGAATGGATCTTTATTAATGCCAGTCATTGATTCGAGTAACTTTTTTGACGTTTGTTTATAAAGTGTTCTATTTCTGCAATATATGGTGTAAAAACGTCTTACGCCGCCTTCACACTGGCAGTTAAAATCAGCTTCGTAATACGCAATACGTTCCCAACGGACGTCGTACTACACAGTGAAAAGCGTCGGACGCGGGTAGAACAAAAATGGCGGAGAGATTAAAGTTTGATTCTGTCAGTTCTGTATTAACTCTCTGATGAGGGTTATGCTGCGTGAGGAAAGTTGCTGAGGCCGTTGACATGTCAGGTCGGCTAAAAAATGTGATATAGTGGTCAATAGTTCAATGTCTACCTTCAATTAACTGCCCTTATAAACGTTAGAAAGTCATGAAAATAAAAAATGACATCACAACTTATCGTTATGAAATCAATATTTATTTTATTAAAAGTTAATAATTCAGGTTTGTTTATCAGTACCATAGCAACGGTCAACTTCCGCTGGAATTGTCGGATAGGAACCGTCCGTAGCTTTTCGCAAGAGTTCAAATTTTTGAACGCATCCGGATGACCAACGGACATGATTTTCTTCGCACCGCACTCGGTCGGACCCGTTTCGGACCCATTCGCATGCGGTCTGCGAATCTCCATAGGAAATGAATGACTTCCGGTCGTTTCGCAGCCGCTTCGGAGCTGATTTCAACTGCCAGTGTGAAGGTGGCGTTAAGCCCCGTTCACACTACACGCGACACCATTCATTATCAATGGTGAGCGGGTGACTTCCGGCGGCACGCGCGACAGCGACCGGTGGGGCGTGTCCAGCGACGCGACAAAGTTGAGAAATGTTTAACTTTATGCAAATGAAGTGCGATTTTCGCGAGCGACAACCAATAGGAGTGAAGTCAGTGGAGCGCGTCACTCTTCAGCTCATTTTAGCAGTCAGAAACTGTCCTATAATGGATGATATATCTCCGTGTACATACAGTGGTGTTCACCGTACTGACTCCGTGACTGAATGGTTTCAGGGAACCCAGATAGACCGGTTTTTGCCTGTTTGCTGCAGCTAAATAGCCGCGATGGCAAAGAGCACTCACTGTTTCTCGTTCATCTTTAATATTATGCATTTTATGTAATGATTTCATTTATATTTAGACTTTTCCTTACAAAATATTTGTTTGTAGCGGCAATAAAACGTATTTGTTGTCTAACATAGAGTAACTTCCGTGAATGTCACTCACAAACATTACTAGGCAACCAGTAGTGCGCAGCCACAGGCGACCAGCAGCGACAAAGTCGCGTGTAGTGTGAACGGGGCTTTAGTGCTGCCCTCTTCAGGTTGAACGGTGGCTACTGCAGTTGAATTTTCCTATTGGATGTTCCGCACTTCGTGACGTACCCAGGTTTCAGCTCACCACGCGAGCTACGCCCTTGGCAAAATAAAAACCATCTTGTGTCGTCAAAACCACTGTAGGGAGTCAGGAATTGGAATTGTGAGTATTAAAAAAACGATCAGGATAGAGTGTTTTAGCATCTATTTCGTCCCCTCTATCTCCGCTGGGGTCTGCCCACTTTTTCAGCATTTTCAATTATTGCCAGTGGGTGGAGTCAGGCTCTGACCAGGGGTTTAGTTACCCTTTAATGAGTCAACTATGAACGTCGCGTTCGACGTTCGAAAAGATCATTTGGTGGCCCGATCACCTTCAAGTGGTTACAAAAGCCAATGGACATTTAAGTGCAGTGATCACCCCACTGGGTGCTTCAACAAATACAAGAGCAATTTCCCTAAAAGAGCAAGCAAGTGTGACATTGCGTCTTTTTCACGAGGGCATTCCACCCGTGTGTTTCTGGATGCGGTCCTTTCCTGGCCCCGTCTGACAGCCACGATACCGTGTCTGAGCCGTAAGCACGCCGAGGCAGCATTCGTTGATGTATCAACGAATAATTTATATATGATGTATCAACAGTATAATTTAACATATCTTTTTCTATTTCAAATAAATGCAGTTCGTTCAAACTTTCTTGTCATTAAAAAATTCTGAAAAACAAGAACAAAATGAGTCAGCACAACTGCTATCAACATTGATAATAATAAATATTTCTTGAGGAGAAAATCAGTATATTAGAATGATTTCTGTAGGATCATGTAGCACTGATGACAACATTAATGCATTTTTGATCAATTAAATATACAGACCCCAAACTTTTGCACTTTTCATGTGGGTAAAAAGTAAGGCTGCACAATTAATCGAATTTGTAATCGCGATTACAATTATGGATGCCACAATTATGTAATCGTTTAAAGGCACAATTACAAAAAGTCCACTTACATTATTCTGTGTGCTTAAAATGTGTTTTTTTTTTTTACAGCTTATCTTAAGGGTTTTTTCCCCATTGTTTTAATTTTAGTTAGTGTAACATTATAATTAGCATTAACTATCTAACATTGTTTACTTAAAATAATGTTTCCAAAATCTTATCAGTGGTTCATCAAGTCGTGCAGGGTGAAAGGCACTTCTGCCGTCGCCTGACGGGGTCTGTATCGCTTTTACTGGCACTATGTAACTTCGGGGTTCGGGTAGGAACCAGACCACAAAAAGAACTACACAATTCGACTGCTTTATATCATGCACTGCAATAGTCATTATTTTGTTTTTCTTCATTTTTGATATCGCAATACATCATCCTTTCATGAAATCATGTAACATACTCTACCTTGTCTGTGGACATCGTTCATTCTAAAGCCGGTGCTGGATAAAAAGCGAGCGTGCGTGCGACGGTAGGCTAAATTATTTACGACAGCGGCAATGGACAATTTCGTTTCCAACCAGTAGGGCGACCGAAGAGGAAAAGTTACTTGGTGTTACTTTGAACCATAGAAAAGCATTGAAAGTCTTTCGGGAGTTTTCAGCCGTTTTATTTTAAAAACAATTTGCATGCAGTCACTTCAAACAATGGCATAAAGCTGTTCAAAACATCATTCAATGTAAATTGTGATAATCGTAATTAATAATCGCAATTATAATTTCAAGGCAATAATCGACAATTATGATTTTTGTCATAATCGTGCAGCCCTAAAAAAAGATATTTAAGCATTTCTCTCTTTGTAGAAAATAAAAGAGCCAAGTGTTTAGTATCAAACGCAATCTCAGATGTCGTGACAGTGTTGCGCTCCAGTGCACGGCATCTTATGTCACACTCCAAACCCCAGAAGGCTCATGTGCTGTAACTGCCAATATACTGCTCTTTTAGCTGGTATGAACCAGCGTTCGTTCTGAACAGGGGCCTCAAGCTTCATCTCACGCAAAGTAGCCTCCCGTGACACTGAGAGCGCGCTAACACGGATCAGGGAGGAACCCCAAACACGCTTAACTGCTCACATACACACACACACTGACAGGCGGCTCTTTTAGCCGGTTAATCCGCAGACTGATGGGAAAGACACGGCAGGCGTCTGGGACCTCCGGACTGGAGGAGTGTGAGCTGAAGTCACTCTGCTTGACCGACCCCCACTAATTCCTAATAAACACATCCATTAGCACTGCAAGGACAGGACACATGCTGGGCCACAGATAGCTCTGTACACAAACACGGATTTGATATGGGTAGTTTTTTTGTTTGTTTTTTACAAATGAGTTGTCTGTGAACATAAGTGATGTGTCTGTTAGAAGTACTATATTCTGGAGATAGTATGATTGGTTCTTGCTGGTGTAAAGAAACAAGATTGTCAGTCAAATAATTTCAAAAATCAACAGCACACCTCCTCTTTATAAGACATATTAAATAATAATTAGGGTTTGAGGCTTTGAAGTTATGAGCAGGAGTGATTTTATGTTAGTTAGGCCAAGAAAGACTTGACTAAAACAGCTGATTCGAATACAGTCTAGTGTTAAAATATCACCATCTGCATTCAAATGTTTGTAATTAGTAGGTTTTTTTAATGGTTTTGAAAAAAGTCTCTTATGTTAACCATTTATTTAATGATAAATACAGTAAAACAGTAATATTGTGAGATATTAGTACAATTGAAAACGACTGTTTTCTATTTGAATACATTTTTAAATGTAATTTATTCCTATGATCGAAGCTCTTTTTATATCATTACTCCAGTCTTCAGTGTCGCATGATCCTTCAGAAATCATTTTAATATGCTGATTTGATGCTCAAGAAACTTTCGATGTTGAAATCAGTTGCTTCATATTTTTGTGGAAATGATACTTTTTTTCCAGGATATTTTTTTATAAATAGAAAGTTTCAAAGAACAGCATTTTATATGAAACAGGAATATTTCATAACGTTATAAATGTCTTTACCGTCACGAATAGAAATGGAAAGTATGAATAGACCGTTTCATATGAATAGAGAGTTACAAAGAACAGCATTTATTTGAAACAGGAATATTTTGTAACATTATAAAAGTGTTTATGGACACTTTTGAACAATTTAAAGTGCCCTTGCTGAATAAATGTATTAATTTCTTAAATAATAATAAATAAATAAAAACGTACTGACCCCAAACATTTGAACTGTAGTGCATATACTATGCTAGGCTTTAGATTTGGCCCCCCAAAATATAGGATTTTAAGGGCTGATGATGATTTTGCACAATCTTGGTTCAGAATCTTTTCAGCATCAGTCCTGGAATAAAAATGTAATCAAACAAATACAGTGCAAACTCTCAACTCTCCTCTATCTACCCTAAAGTCCATTAGTTTATTAGATTTTCCTGTGGTGTGAGGTGTGTTAAGAGTGATTGAATCTGCTTGGAAGAAAGTCAGGCCCGCACCAAACTCAAATAGTAAATATCCAACTTGTTAAATATTTACGATCAGAAATCCTTATGAACTCAAACTTGCAAATTTTCTGTAAAAAGCAGTTCAAACACTATTATTACCTTCTTCTTGCCATCGTCCGCCATATTTGTTAACTCTTAAGTCATGTTTGACCACAAGAGATTTTGTCAGATTTCTTGGGATTTCCCTTGTCCGCAGTTGGGACTCTGGTTGTTTTGTGAATGGAATCTATGTGTGTGTGTGTGGTGTGCTGTTTTAGTCACATGACAACACTCCACTATTGCAACAAAACTATGAAATCAATCACTGTTGTAGATGAATCTGCACTATCAGTAATTAAGACTCTTGAAAAAGCTCTTGGTGATTGACGTCAATGCACATATATTTTATTAACACGCTTTTACTCTGTTGAGTGTGCGGTAGAGCAAGACCTTAAGACAGGATGACGAATGACTCTCTTTAAATTAGGAATGTAAAGTTCAGAATTGGAATGTAAAGTTCTGAGTATGGAATCTATGTACAGTGGGAATGGTAGTCATCAAACACACTCTACATGTGTGGAAAATATTGAGAGATGGAGCAATAGAGACAACTCCAGCAATGAGTAATGAGAGGTGATGTTAGAACAGACACAACCAGGGCTTGACATTAACACCTGCCAACCCGCTGAATGTGGGTGGATTTTAGCAGTGGCATGTAACACATTCACATCTCTCACTGATGAACATTTTCAGTTTTGCAGAGAGAGAAAAAACATAGAACCTGTAAGCTCTGACACGCTTGGCAAAAGATCTCCCACTAGACCATTGAAGAACTCAAACAAAACTTGCGGATCGATGTATTTATTTACGGGTTGAGCAGAGAGGCTCATTCTCTTTCCTTTTCCTAGTCTCCATCGTCGAGTATCACGTCTGAAATGTGCGCAAGGGTCTCCGTGCTTCACGTTGTGGTTGACATGTCTTTGGTGGTTGATGTGTGACGTCGTTGCCGTAAAGCATGTTGTGATTCTCGCGAGAGAATCTTCGCCCCGTTATGAATTTGTTTATCACCAAAATGACTTTGAAGCTGTTATATTAAGGTACAAATCTTGCATAGTGTGCATTTTTTGCTTTAAATAAGAGATCTAGTGCTAAAATGTGTTTTTGAACTCATCAGTGTCATGGACACATAGTGTCTCTTGTGGCGGCACGCGCGCTGTCTTCACTCGTATGCGCTCTTCAATCTATCGCAGTTGCGGAGACTCTCTATTCATTTCCGGTGAAATTTCAAAACAAAATGCACCAAATCGTGCCCCTGCTTGATATAGACTGTAACCACTGATGAACACGCTTGGCAAAAGATCTCCCTCTAGACCATTGAAGAACTCAAACAAAACTTGCGGATCGATGCATTTATTTACGGGTTGAGCTTTTCCTTTTCCTAGTCTCTCCCGACCGCGTTTTCTTCGCTTTTTCCATCGTCGAGTATCACGTCTGAAATGCGGGCAAGTGTCTCCGTGGTTCATGTTCTGGTTGACATGTCTTTGGTGGTTGATGTGTGTGACGTCATTGCTGTGATTCTCGCGATATTTGTCAGGGGCGCTCCTCTCAAACTTGCATTGCTGGTTTTTCCAGCGGCGTCGCCCCCAAGCTTTAAACCAGGATGATTTGCCCTAGTATGAGTACGTTTACCACCAAAATGACTTAAGGTACAATTCTTGCATAGTGTGCCTTTAAACAATGTTCTCCAATGACATCAGACTGCAAAGGCTCCATCTAATTGGAGTCTGTCTGTATTAAAGGAAGAATGCATGTTTCAAACGCACCCTAATTCCAAATTGTGTGGAAACTGAGACACTGCGGTCCCCGCAGGGAGCGTTACGAGTACAGTCTGGGTGCCGAGGGGCACCTGCAAAGAGTTTTCAGGCGAGAAACATTCCAATCATGCACAGTGACCTCACAGTTCACACACAAGAGCATTCCAGGGGCGCTGAGGTGGAGAATCGGGCTAAAGAACGAGAACACATTCCACGAACACATGTGAAGCTTCTGATATCACACTGTTGCAAGGCAATCTCAGAATGTTCAAACGTACCGTACTGCGCGTAAAAGTGCAATATAGAGAGAAAATATTGGCACAAGATATTGCTACATCTCTGGATCTCAATTTACACATGGAATGCTAGAATCACTGGGCTTGAAAATACTGAGCAATAATAATAATAATAATAATAATAATCGAAACTTGCATTGTAGCAGCAATTTTGCATTGTCAAGCAACCAGAGATGTATAAAGTACTAGAAACCCGGACTTGAGTAAAAGTACAAGTGCTCTATCAAAAAAGTGACTTGAGTAGAAGTTGAAGTGCTCTTTAAGCACCACACTTAAGTAGAAGTACTAAAGTATTCAACATTTTTTGTAGGGCTGGGTAATAAATGTCGATTTCTCGATATTAATCGATTCTCATTTTTACGAACCGATATCGATTCTTAAATCTCAAGAATCGATTAGTCATCCTGTTTCATTTGAATGAATGGGACATTGTATCGCGGCTGCGCGCATCCAAAAAATCGCAATAATCTTTGTCCTTTGTTACTATTGATATGAAACAAAGTCTCAATTTTCAAATTACGTCCATTTCCTTTAGAAATTCAAAAACATGAATAACGTTTTGGCGCAGCTCAAGAGAAGCAGCAGCGCTGATCTCTCTTCCGGCTTAATAATACCAGTCACAGCGCCAAATAAACATGAATGAGCATCTGAAAGTGTGTTAAAAGTTAGAGTACAACTTATCCAAATCTGTATCATGTCACATTGATTCGCTCAATCAGCGAATCAACTGTGGAAAGACGTCAGTTAAATAGTGTGTAATCAATGTCATGTCTCGTCATATTTACCTCAGGAAACCCACATAAACTCATTAGTCAGCTAGAAAAAAATAACTCCAGAGAGGAGCATTTTGCTAAATATATACACCATATTACATATGCATTATAATCTTAATGTTCTTCAATATTTAATGCATATTTGAATAAATCTGGCAAGTTTTTATGACAGCCACCATTTAAATGTTTATATTTCATATAATCTTCTTATTATAAAAATAAATAAGTGTAATTTAAGTGTTTGTATAGCTACAAAACAGTTCATTATTACCTTCATATTAGGCTAATGAAGTCTATAGGCTACAACTAGACTCCTGTAGTTTACAGCATTTAAGAGATTTGATTCCCTTGAGAAAAATGGCCATTTATTGTAACTGATATCCAAAATAATCGACATTGAATCGAATCGAATCGAATTGCAAGCTTGTGAATTGTGAAATTTGTCTCAATACCCAGCCCTAATTTTTTGTACTTAAGTATTGCAAGTAGTTTATTTTAAAATTCACTACTTAACCCTTACGAAAAAGAAGTATATTTCAAGTTCATTTTATGTAGTATACTTAAGTAATGTTCAAGTATATTTTTAAGTATACATTATGTAGTAAGTATACTAATGTCACTATGTACTACAAGTAAACTTGTAAGTGTACTATTTTAATACCGCTTGGGACTAAATTGGCCCACTTTTAGTACACAAAAGTATATGTTTAAGTGTACTATAAGTGTAACAGTAAGTGCACAACTAGTTCATAATTATGTATCTCATGTGTACTGCAAGTGAATTTATGGGTATACTAGTAGTTTACCTTTTTACTGTAATACTTATACAAGTATACTTTGAATACTTAATTATACTTTTAAGTATTTCTGGATCAAAAGATTGAGTACAAGAACAGGGCAAATATACTTGCTTTTCTCTCAAGTACACTTAAGTGTAATTTGAAGTTCTGAGAAGTACAGGAAAAATAAACTGAAAGTATACTTTCTTATTTTTAGTTTAAAAGAAGTATACTAATGGCACACTTGAATAAACTTATTTTTCGTAGTACTAAAAGTAAAAGTGCAAGTATTGTGTCATGTAATTATTAAAGAAAGCTTTCACAAGTTTGAACTAGCAATCAAATAAGGCGTTTTGGCGGGATACAAATTTGCTTTGGCGGCCGCCAAAAAAATGTCATTGCAGGACAACCCCTGCATTAGTTGTCAATGTGTGTGTCAATCAATACCATTACCCTATAAAACTGGCGAGCGATTTAGGCAGCATGAAAGCCAACTTGCAACGAATGATTCGTAAAATTTTTATACTTGTAACGAGTAACTAGCAGAACATTAAAAAAATATCGAAGTAAAAGTATTAAATTCATCGAAAATATCTACTGAAGTAAAAGTAGAAGTATGAGAAAAAAACAATACTCTAGTAGAGTACAGATACAGTACTTAAGTACAGTACTTACTATACATCTCTGCAAGCAACACTCAAAACCGTGAGTCTACTAGCATTTTTTATCACACACACGATGACGGCACCAACAGAACGATCCTCTCATTACACATCTTGTTTTGTTCTGGAGAAACAGATAGCATGCATCACTCATGTCTGGTGTTTGTGTATACTTCTTTGAAGAATCTGGGACATATGAAGGATCAGAGAGGATATTTGGGTGTGGAGCGTAATGTGATATTTATAGATTGAGATGTGTTGGCTGACCGCAGGGGGTCTCAATGCCCTGACAGGAAGAGCCACTCTGGAGAGCCGCCACCTGGAAGTACTTCTGAGAGGTCAGAGGTCAGATCTATTGAACATGAGTGACAACATCTACACACAAACATACTGACATGAGTCTGTGGATTAGAGAGACACTGGGATTTAACCTCGAGGCTGTTGTTTAGATAGTGCCGCGGCCAAAACCAACTCAAAGTTGCTCATTAAAGGGATAAAACGAAAGTCATTCCAAACCTGGACGACTTCCTTTCCCTGAAAATGCAAACTTTTGAAAACTGTTTTTAAAGTGAACATTTTTGATACTTGTATATAAAATACTTGTATAATACTTGTAAAATACAAAATACTTGTATTTTGAAATGATACTTGTATCGTCTCTGTGTAAACTACAAGAAGGCAAATTTGTGAAAACGGTGACATCATGCATATGCGTATTACATGTTCAGTCTATAGGCGATTAGAGTTTCTTTACTTTCCAACTTCTGGCCTGGCATGAATAATACAGCGTTTTTAGCCGTTTTCATGGATCCCTGTGAACAACATGCAACATTGTCGTCTGTAAACGAAAAACACAAAGGAAAAAAACTTTCAGGTTTTAGTACATCGTTGACTTGTAAACGCATCCTTGATGCAAAATAAGTTTGGGCCACTTGTAACATGCACTTGGAAACACAACAACTGCCAATTAACCTTTACAAGTTTGCAAGGAGAAGTGCTTGTAAACTGACTGTCAATGAAAGAAAAGGCTCCTAATGGCTCCTTGATAAATTAAAGAAGAAATTAAGATAGTCATAAATATTATTATTGTAATTTTGCAGTTATGCTATAGTCATACTGATATGCAATCACAAATTGTTTAGCCTTACAAACAAGCACAGTAAACCTGGATAAATGAGTAAAATAAATAATAAAAATAAGAATTAAATCAGAAAAAAATATATAAATAAGAAACAAAGTGGTTTAAATGTCACAAAACCTGCTGAAGAAAATTGAGTTGATCAAGATCTCCCCAATCATTAATTAATGACAAGCTCAAACGAGCCACGTTTCCTTCTGTCCTTGAAACTCCTGCAGTTGCTTCAACAAATGGAGTCCCTCGCACAATGATAGGAAACATTAAAATGCGTTAATATCGTGCCGTGCATCTCCTGCAACAATGAGACTTGATAAGGAGCCAAAAATAAGAAAGGGCCAGTTAAATGTCAGTGTCCGAGGTTTAATTATAGGGGCTGTATTCACATGAACGGTCAGATGAGATTTCTTGTGAAACTGAAGGTTTAAATGTAGGGCCTATCAGCTGGTTCTGTTTCATTTGTTATTGCACAAAAGTGAACTAAAATGTATTAATGTACAACATGACATGACTTTTGCGTAAACATACACGCCACTTTCAAGAAAGTGGCGTGTTATCTATACGCATTTTGAGCCATCCGCGTGTACGCATCTATGTCTACGCCGTTAAATGTCAGAGCGAAACAAAGCAAAATGTAGATCAACATCTGGGGAGCGATATTTTTTTCCTAGGATGGTAGGGGAAGACTCATAAATGGTGTTAACCCCTGTGACGGGTAGGTTTAGGGACGGGGTTGGGGTAGGTCATATATTTATATATACTAATAATGTTAAGTCAACGGCGTTCATAAACACCCTGAAAACCGATTATGCGTGTTGATAGCATGCCAAAAATGGAAATACGAATTGCCGTGTCATACATACCCCATTTCATGAGATCTGTAATATAATATATAATATAATGGTAACACTTTACAATATAGTTAACATTAGTTAACTACATTAGTTAATATGAACTGCACATATACAGCATTTATTGATCTTTGTTAATGTTCATTTCAACATTTACTAGTATTTTATTTAAAACTTGTTAACATTAGTTAATGCACCGTGAACTAACAGGAACAAACAATGAACAGCTGTATTTTATTAACTAACGTTAACAAAGATACAGTAACAAATGTATTACTCATCATTAGTTCATGTTAGTCAATACATTAACTAATGTTACACTCTAAAAAATGCTGGGTTGTTTTAACCCAATTTTGGGTCAAATATGGACAAACCCGAAATGTTGGGTTAAAAATGTAATGTTAAAATTTAACCCAACGGCTGGGTTAGTCCATATTTGACCCAAAGTTGGGTTAAAACAACCCAGCATTTTTTTAGAGTGTAACTAATGAACCTTATTGTAAAGTGTTACGAATATAATATATAGTCAATAATCCACCAAAAATCAGCATTCTAAACATGGGGGCAGGGAATTAGAAATGTTGAGATATTTTTTAAAAATGATAAAAATACAAAAATCTTGGCAGTTTTTTTTTTTTAAAGGTGCGGGCCGGGAAGACCAAACTCAGAAAAGGAAGCGATAAAGTTTGTCATACCAAGTAAAGAAAAACATTTCACAAGTTTCAACAAATGTGAACGTATCACTGGTTTGTGCGTGTCGCAGACGATAAGAAGCATCCTTGTCTGAAGAATGCACTCCGTTTTTAAGTCAACAAGCAAACGTCCTGATCCATAACCACGCTGATAACCATTTGTTCAGATTAACTTAATCAGAAATGTGGGAAAGAAACCTGCTTTACCGTGTTGACCTGAAACCTGACCCAGTAATGTGGGTGACATTAGCAAAGGCTGCAGGCTCGACCGAGGGACCCTTATTTAGTCTGTTCAGCCTGTGACAGAAACAACACCACTGGGATAGTGTTCATCGTGTCTCGACCGATGAAGGAATGCCAATACTGTGCTCTGGGAGCGCAGCCTGACCTGAGCGTAGTCACACCACAACATGGATTCACAGAAGAAAAATACTGAAAACTTGCTAAAACTAAAACAAGGGCCAACTTCCTGTTTTGCTCCTCTGCCTTCTCACCATTAACCCTTGGTGAGAAGGCAGAATTTTTTTTTTTAAAAATACAGCCATTAAGATTTTTTTTTCAATTGTTTTTTTCAAATTTTAATGCCAATTAAGTACTTTTTCCCTTCACATTCTCATTACCATATACACTCACCTAAAGGAGTATTATGAACACCTGTTCAATTTCTCATTAATGCAATTATAATCAAACCAATCACATGGCAGTTGCTTCAATGCATTTAGGGGTGTAGTCCTGATCAAGACAATCTCCTGAACTCCAAACTGAATGTCAGAATGGGAAAGAAAGGTGATTTAAGCAATTTTGAAAGTGGCATGGTTGGTGGTGCCAGACGGGCCGGTCTGAATATTTCACAATCTGGGCTGGGTTTCCCAAAAGCATCGTAAGACTAAGTTGATCGTAGAGACCATTGGTGGCAATTGTTCTACGATCAGCTTATAATGCTTTTGGGAAACCCAGCCCAGCTCAGTTACTGGGATTTTCACACACAACCATTTCTAGGGTTTACAAAGAATGGTGTGGAAAGGGAAAATCATCCAGTATGCGGCAGTCCTGTGGGCGAAAATGCCTTGTTGATGCTAGAGGTCAGAGGAGAATGGGCCGACTGATTCAAGCTGTTAGAAGAGCAACTTTGACTGAAATAACCACCCGTTACAACCGAGGTATGCAGCAAAGCATTGGTGAAGCCACAACACACACAAACTTGAGCACAACACCACTCATCTCCACTACAAATAGAAAAAGAGGTGACAGTTTGCAAGAGCTCACCAAAATTGGACAGTTGAAGACTGGAAAAATGTTGCCTGGTCTGACGAGTCTCGATTTCTGTTGAGATATTCAGATGGTAGAGTCAGAATGAGAACATGGATCCATCATGCCTTGTTACCACTGTGCAGGCTGGTGGTGGTGGTGTAATGGTGTGGGGGATGTGTTCTTGGCACACTTTAGGCCCCTTAGTGCCAATTGGGCATCGTTTAAACGCCACAGCCTACCTGAGCATTGTTTCTGACCATGTCCATCCCTTTATGGCCACCATGTCCCCATCCTCTGATGGCTACTTCCAGCAGGATAATGCACCATGTCATAAAGCTCGAATCATTTCAGATTGGTTTCTTGAACATGACAATGAGTTGACTGCACTAAAATGGCCCCCACAGTCACCAGATCTCAACCCAATAGAGCATCTTTGGGATGTGGTGGAACGGGAGCTTCGTACCCAAATCTCCATCAACTGCAAGATGCTATCCTATCAATATGGGCCAATGTGTCTAAAGAATGCTTTCTGCACCTTGTTGAATCAATGCCACGTAGATTTAAGGCAGTTCTGGAGGCGAAAGGGGGTCAAACACAGTATTAGTGTGCTGTTCCTAATAATCCTTTAGGTGAGTGTAAATCTCAATGCTTCATGGGATTGTACTCACTAAAGCAGTTAAGTACAAACGGCTGATTTTTGTCTGATTTTCAAATAATTTTTAGCTTCAAATCAAAGTTTGTAATGTTGTGATTCACCTCATACTGTAGCTGTTGGCTTCTATAACACTTTAACAAATCCCTAAGGGAAAAATGAATGAAAAATATACGACTGGAACTGTATAATTGTCATCTTAATGGTTCCAAATTGCATTAATTTTCATTACACAATTTGAATTATATAACTTTTGGGATAAAATATAACATGTTTCGGTAAATTCACCCAATTCTTTCCACAAAGTCTCATGTGCTTTGTTTTGAAATTTTGATGATAAAAACAAAATCCGACCACAACGAACACAACGGCCATGGCATCGGAAACAACCCATTAAAAAACAATTAACATGCTTTGTCACATAATCTTCTAAAACATACAGATTAGTTTTTAATTGAACCCTGGACTATTAATATGAACAGCATATGGGCCTGCCTCTCAACACAATATAAACTCTCCAGCAACAGGAAAAACACACTGGACCCTGTTCAAGTTTTCCAGCAATTCGGGAAGACCAGCGCCGTGCGCGGAGAGGACAGGGTCTCCTTTTATTGCAAATGCGATTGTTCTTGAAAGTCAAAACAACGTCCGCTGGGCCTACCATGAGCTGGCATTGTAATAACAAACAATCTAAATTCTTCGCCGCGGTGCTTTGTACACAATCTGAATTGTTGGTCGGTGAAAAAGCTGGTGGATCGTTGCACAGCCAGGCTGGGTGCACGGATCGGCCTCTGTGACATGAAACCGCAATAACAGGAACCAGTAACCGGCCTCTGCAGCGGTGCAGATAAGAGCCGCGCTGAATGAAGCCCAGAACGCACCGTTACTGTAATAATAACAACAGAATGGTGACTGGAATGCCAAAGATGCAGGTAATAAAACAAACACGGTCCGACTTCAAATAAAAGGTGGAGAAATGTTGGAAAGTGATACAAACAAGCCGATAACAGCCCTCAGGCATTCCAGCACACGTTAAACTGACACTGGAATGCCATTAACCATGAGGATGTGTCACATGAAATGTGTTTCTTTTGACAAGCTGAGCAACCACACAAAAGCCTGGGCGAGTGCTGGTAGTTTCCAGTGTAATGGAAAACTCATTTGAGAAACACTCTATAGTTTACTCAGACTGTTATGTCTGTTCAACCATGTGAGAACTCATAATTCCTATAAAAACAACTCGAGATGTATCAGATAGCATGCACATTGTCAATACAGCCTGGAATGCTGATTTATAGTTCCTTACACTAATTGTGTGGTGGAATTTTATTGTTTTTTAAAACAGTGTGAAGTCGCTACTTGACACAAACCACGTCAGTTATATCGAGTGCAAACAGTCATGTTCCGGAAGCAAAAACTCATTCATTTTATCCATAGGGAAATTTATTTTTAACAAGAACTTATAAACCTTTAAAATACAGACCTAGTAAGAGCTCTTAGGTTGTTAATCAGATATATATATATACTTTTGTTGAAGCCACCTGCCTGCATTAATCCAACTTATTTTTAAAAATAATTGAATAACAGAATTTGTTTAAAAAAACTACATTATCCATGATGCTGTAAATTCCACCAATCAGAGAGTCACGAAACGCCAAAAAAGTTCTGTAGGGAATGCCACAAATGACTCAATCAAGTCGATTTCCCTATGCACTCAACAAGCTTAAATATTTGTGTGTATATATATATATATAGAGAGAGAGAGAGAGAGAGAGAGAGAGAGAGAGAAGAGAGAGAGAGAGATTTTGCAATAAAATGAATAGTTTCTATACTGTATGTACAATATATCAATCTGTATGTACAATCTTCCTGGTTTTTAATTCAACTATCAATCCTTTATGGGATTGTAGTTCTTCTCCTCACTAAAGCCGTTAAGGACAGTCTTTTACCTTTGCCTTTGTGTCTGATTTTTAGATAATTTTCAGCTTCAAATCAAAGTTTGTTAAGTTGTGATTCACCTCGTAGCTGGGAAAAATGAATGGAAAACATACGACTGATACCAATGCCATTGAAAAAGTAGATGGAGAATAATACACTCTATTACAATCCTGGGTAACAGAGAGAACCATTGTATAGTACACCTAAAAATGAACAATTTATGCAGGTCTGCTGTTTCAAGGCCCTTTGCACGATAATGAACAGTATTTTCCAAATTGATCCAAAACCCTCTATTTTTTCTTGTTTTCCTAGAAGCTCGCACTGATTTGATATGCTAGTTGGCCAAAATGAAATGTTATGGAAATTATAGCAAATATTTGGAAAGGCAAAATAATAGTTATCAGTTGTGATGATCTGAATGAGAAAAGAGAGCAAAAGGTCTTGCCTTCCGGTCATGGCTTACATAATCCTGTCATCGTGTCCAGGCTAAACTACGGCCACACTCTGTCTCGTAAAAATGCTAAGATGTTTTGAGTGAAAACTGTAATGCGCCTGGTATAAACAAAACAGAAATATCGTCCAGACCTGCCTTCCAGAGTGCATGGCCTTGCCTTCATCACAAATATAGATTAATCATTACAAATACAGACACACAAGAAATCATCCTGTCTTAAGGCGTTGGACACGTGCCAATAGAGAAGGTATTAAGGTCAATGCCTGTATAGGGGCGTGGTGGGGCTTGTTTGTGTGAGTTTGGACAGTTCTGGTCCACCTCTTAATCTGCGTTCCCTGTACGCCCTCCTTTTCACACGTTGTTAGCAAACACTTTCTAAAAAGAACAACATTAAGGAGTGGTTAAAATTACAGTTGGGCTGGAACAGGATTTTAGACTGGGTGGACTGCTCAATAAAATGCACTAAACAACTATATATAAATCAAAATCATAACATTAATATATAAAACATTACATTTTTACAATATGATGCATGTCTGTGTCTATCAATAATATAAACTATTAAAAATGAATATGATGTCAGTCTGTCTTATCTATCTGTCTGTCTGATTTATCTGTCTGATCTATATGTCTGATCTATCTATCTGCCTGTCTGATCTATAGCTATCTGTCTGATCTATCTATCTGCCTGTCTGATCTATAGCTATCTGTCTGATCTAACTGTCTGATCTATCTGTCTGATCTAGCTATCTAATCCACCTGTTTGATCTATCTATCTGTCTATCTAATCTATCTGTCTATCTAATATATCAGTCAGATCTATCTGTCTAATCTACCTGTCTGATCTATCTGTCTATCTAATCTACTGTATATATCTGTCTGTCTGATCTATCTGTCTAATCCACCTGTCTGATCTATCTATCTGTCTGATCTATCTGTCTATCTATCTATCTGTCAGATCTATCTGTCTAATCTACCTGTCTGATCTATCTGTCTATCTAATCTACTGTATATATCTGTCTGTCTGATCTATCTGTCTATCTTATCTATCTGTCTTATCTATCTATCTATCTATCTGGCTGTCTGACTGTCTGATCTATCTGTCTGAGCTACAGTATGTCTATCTGATCTTTGTCTGATCTATCTGTCTGTCTGATCTATCTATCTATCTATCTATCTATCTATCTATCTATCTATCTATCTATCTATCTGTCTATCTATCTGACTGTCTAATCTATCTGTCTGAGCTACAGTATGTCTAACTAATCTCTGTCTGATCTATCTATCGGTCTGTCTGAGCTATCTGTCTATCTATCGAATCAATCTGTCTGATCTATCTGTCTATCTAATCTATCTGTCTTATTTATCTGTCTTTATCTATCTATCTATCTATCTATCTATCTATCTATCTATCTATCTATCTATCTATCTATCTATCTATCTATCTGTCTGTCTGTCTGTCTGTCTGTCTGTCTGTCTGTCTGTCTAATATATATAATGAGGACACAAGATCACTGAAGAACACATAATGAGAAATAGCCAAGGTTTAAGTACACAGCGAACTGACACAAGACTAGACATACAGACGTGAATCAAAACACACACAACACGTGACATCATACTATACTATTTTTAAATATATATTTATCCAACTAATTTCCAGTCTATCTATAAACAAATCTGTATCAATAAATCTGTACCTTTTATGTAAGTGTCACAGCCATGTACCACTTCCAAAACTGCTGGAGCACAGCGTGAGAAATAACAGGAAATCACCCTTCAAATCAGCGGCCTTTCAGAATTTATGCCTACTGTAAATGCGGGAAAACCAAAAGGTCTGACCAGTCTAACACTGTGTTCTCCTCTGACAGAATAACAATACCCCTGCCTGACGCCCATGTTCGCCTTTCTGCTCTTAGCTGTTTGTGTTATCCGTATTTGCCCAGGAGAACAACTCACTCCATCTTTGATACCTGTGACAGCTCTTGCTGTGTATTTTTGGGAAGTTATATTGTTGAAAACATAATATGAGTTTTTCCTGAAATAAGAGAAAGAACAGACTGTGATTGTGGTGTTCTATGCATGATAAGTATATTTCCAAACAAGCTGATACAAGTTTAAAAGGATCAGCTGTCTACTCGACTGATCCCAGACAAACCACAGCTCCTTTATAATAGCTCGAGCTTGATCCATGTCTAACATCTGCATATATATTGCAACCTAATGTACATTATTGAGATTTTTTGCCATTTTTTTCATTGTTTAAAAAAATTAGGACATCTTCATCAACATCATCATCATAGATATTTGGCCAATTAAAGCAACTATATGTAACTTTTCTTCTAAAATCAATCTTTTTTTATTGCCTGTGTGTGAAGGAGTTGTAATCACACATTACAATGATCCACTTGTTGGGTTTTGCTATTAGCTCTGAAGGCCAGTATTCTTAATTTATATGTGAAGTCTCCGGGTCAGATTTTTTAAAATGTCTTATTCCTTTAAAGTCCGCACGAAGAAATAAGTGATGGAAAATTTTTTTGTTTGCATTTCTTATCTTCTTATGTCACTAGTATCCACACTCAATTTTTTTTTTTCAATACATCCCATAATTTTTTTAATATCGGCCTCAACAAAATGGTTGAGATGTCACTTAATGGTGATAAATGGTACCGGAATTCGTACACATACTTTGCCATACTTTTTCATTGCTCATCATATTATGATCAAAACCTTTTCTAGTCTTGACAAAACACATTGTCAGAAAGGTCTGAGTCTCAAGGTTACATATTTTGTAACAGAAGTAATATTTGGACAGAAATTTATTAATTTGTTACAGCAGAATGCATACAATTAAATTCAATTGAATGTATGTCATTTTTGGGATTACGCCTAAACAAAATCTCATTAGAACTTCAATTTTTGTGATACCAACTTCAAATTTGGAACACAACTTGGTTTGATATATGGCTTTGATTTTATAGTAATTTTATAGGAAAAAATATTTTGTAAAATATATATTTTATATAAAAGAAAAAATATTTAGTACAATATATTTGATTTGATGTAAATTTTAAACTTCCATAACTTTTTTATACTTTTATTTTTTTTAAGTGCTTTTACTTCAGCAATAACCAGCAGTGTTTTCTTTAAAACAAGACTAAACTTAGGTCTTTATTCTAAAGCATACTTGAATTACAACTAAGTTTTAATAGTGCATTGTAATGTCCATTCTCAAAAAGGGGGTGACCGTTAACCGTTATGTGCCAAATCGACCGTTTGGTTGAGCATGTTTTTGAAAAATTATTAAAAATATACTTAAGTTTTTTCATAGCACCAAGTAACATCATTTTGTAAAGTTAGGGCTCTCATAGTGTAATATGTAAAAAAATATGCTTAGCTTGCAAAATATCACCAAAAACAGTACACATGGCTGGGGTGATTTTTTTTTTTTTTTGTTTTGTTTTTTTTGTTTCTGACATCCATCTTAGAAGAAGTGTTGTGACAAGTGCTGTTGATTGACACCATGACGTGGTGGATTTTTTTTTTTTTTTTTTTGGCATAATATACCTCAACCAGATGATAGAGATGGCTCAATCAGTTGAGTTAAGTTAGGTACTCCTCTCAATAAAATATAGTGACTCAAAATGTGCTCAACCGTTTGGTTGAGAAGTCAGCATGCTAGATAACACCAAATGTCGGCTAAATGCAGTCAGTCAAATGCATAAGCGCTCTTGTTGCAATCTGAAAAAATCACCGCTAGAGGCCGCTAAAAAGTACATATTGCACCTTTAAAACTAGCTTATCAATACTTAAAATGACAAGTCTTCAAGATCTTCAACAATGCCAATTAAAGAAATTAATTTTCTGTAAATGCAATTTCTTTGCATTTTGCATTTCATTAAATGAATTTTGCTGTGAGCAAGTTGTGCATTAGTGTGCTATTGTTGCCAGTTGTTAAAATCCTTTCACCATATGCTTCAGCAATCAAAACACCACCTTAAATGAAAGTCTTTATTAAGATGCCATGTCCAGTTAAACTTTAATAAACATCATAGACTTTATGTGATGTGCATGCCCCTAATTTGTAAAGAGCTCCTTTAAGATGGACTATTCGTTTTTACCAACTAGTAAATTATTCAAATGTGTAAATATTCAATGTAGATAATGTCAGAGAGACCTTGCATAATGTTTCTCCAAGACTGATTCTGTTGAAGGCAAGTACAGGCAATGGTGTCTATAAAAACAAGCCCGGTATGCTGAACACGTGCCAGCCAGAAGATCGACAGACCCAACTACTAAAAACTCATCATGTAAATCTGAATGATCTATAACAGCACATCCATGTGAATAACGTGCCCTCCGTTTTCATGTCACAATGACGCAAATGGCTTTGACTGGAAGTGGGTGGCGATGTGGTGTTGAATCTGGGAAAGCTGGCCCAGATTCATACCTCTTCAGACCTTACACCCTCCCGTGACACCGTAGACGAACACGTCACTTTGCGTTTTTGGCAGAAACTGAGGCAAAGGTTACATTTTGCATCTCAGACCCTGGGGTGTGTAAATATTTGCTGAGCCCATGTCTGGTTGCATAGGGGATTAGGGAAGCCAATCTCTTTGCACGCTTCATTCCTGGACTCACGCCATTAAGACGGGATGGTGAGCTGCGACGTTCACAGTTACTGCACAGAGCGCCGTCTGTATGCGGGACGACTCTTACAAAGTGTGAAGTCACGAACACCCACATGGGATTACGGTACGAGAGCTGCCAATCAATTCACACCGGACTGGGCAAATGGATCAATCAGGGTGTGCATGTGCTCATCAAAAATACCAGCATGCAATGCAGCTCATATTCACTAATCTGATTACAGGGTTCACACAGGATGGAGAAAAAAAATGCAAAAGAAAGAAAGAAGTTTGAAAATTGCTATTTTGACCAATTAAACATGTATTATAAGGTGGACATGATTTCACCACGCATAATCGCTTTTCAGCGTGTTGACTTAACGATATGTTGAAAAAAAATATCGCTTCCCAGATGTAGATCTACATTTTGCTTCGCAATGGCGTATACATACACGTGGAATCACTCTGACATTTTAACGACGTCGACATGCATACACGCGGATTGCTCAAAATGCGTATAGATAACACGCCACTTGACTTGAAAGTGGCGTGTATTTTTACGCAAAAGTCATGATGTCATGTTGAACATCATTGTTGATCCTGGAACAACATTCCAATCAACCAATCAGATTTAAGGGACAAGTTTACAGTTTTTGTCAGGTTAATGCGTGCTATACAGACGGTTTCAGCAATCCTACAAGATCATTACAGATCCCACTGTACAACAAGGATCTAAAAAAACTTAGGTATGAAATTTACGGTACGTAGACTGTACGATGACGACACATATTGAATCGTATGATATGTCATAGTTAAATCATACTTTGCCAATTGTGGTTTTTATGTGCGCCGAAAAAAAAAAAAAGTAAGCGAATAAGGAGAATATGGACGCGGTCATTGCTAGGGAAAAGAAGCCAACTTGGCTTGGGAGCTTAAGGGAAGTAGTTTAAGCGCCATGTTGCATTGACCAATATGCCATTTCACAGTGCATTTTTTTTTATTGGCTATTCAGTAGGCCTAGGTTGTAGCAGCAAACACTATGAGATGAACATGCTAAGTTTCTACAGCCCAAAATCGTACAATGTGTAGCGGGCATTGGCTTACAACCAGGGTTAGGTGCTTCATCATTTCCCTCTGGTTTTAGGGATAAGTTTAGAGGTAGGCTTAGGACTACATTTTCAGACATGTTGTCCTAACATGTCTTACTTGGAAAAATCACAGTAACCCATAGAATATACAACTCAGGCATAATAAGTATAAATATATTACAAATTGCTATTAATCTTATTGTTATAATAGCATGAAGAGCCTTTAACATCCACAGAACCTTTCCATTCCACAGAAGGTTCTTTAGAATGTTAAACTCTAAGCTTTAAGCTCTTCACACTTCATAAAAAGCTTATTTTAACAACTAAAAGAAAGAAAGACTATTTGATTGTGCAAAACAGAAGTTCTTGAGATGTCAAGGCATTAACCAAGTGTGAATAGATAAACAAACAGGTGTAATCTTCATATGGCGGCTCAGGTTTCCACCAGCTTGTTTACTGCATGGCTGTAAGAACATGTCCCTCACGGCTCACCGTACACTGTGTTAGCTAATACAAGGAGAGGATGTTTTCCAATCCATTATCATCTGCTGAAACCAAGCTCCACCACGGCTGTTTCATCTCTCATTTTCATGAGGGCTTGAAACATTTCACCTCTGCCTACTAAACTTCAGCTCTTAACTTGTTGTACTGTGTTCCACATTGACATCAGTTTACAGATGTATCACATACCATTATAAAATGTCATTTATTCCTGTGACCAAAGCTGAAATTTCACCATCATTACTCCAGTCTTTCTTGTCACGTGATCCGCAACGCATTCTCATCCTAGCATTTGACATTGCGTCTAAATCCGACGCACACGGGTAGGTTTAGATCTGAGGTAGGGTTAGGGTTAGACCACTAGGAGGCGGCATATAGACCATATTGACGCTAAAAGGTGCCATGTGCGCCCTTCAGAAATCATTTTAATATGCTGATTTGCTGCTCAGGTAACCGGTTGCAGATCTATACAGGTGGAGCTGGGGAAGTATTTGAAGGTTGAGCTGCAAGCTCATTGGCTACTGATAGAGCAGCAACCAATCAGCTGTGCCCTATAGGGAATGCTAGAGTTTCATGACAGAACTTTGTATTTGTGCTGCTTAAGATTTTTTTTCTGATTCAAATGTGTTTTCAGGACATTGACGATTGCCTCTGCATTTGACAATGGTTTCCCAGAAAAAAAGAAACTGTGATATGATACAGAAAGCACCTTAAATGAGAACGGCCAAGATGCTTTTCTCCATGTGGCACAGTGTTATCTTCTGGGCCATCAGCATGGCTTTAGTCCAGCGGAAGGAGGGTCTCCAAAATCCTGGCCCGAGTTCAGCTCTGACATTGCATAATATCTGCAGGAATGTGCAAGAAGATAAGCAAGATCTGCAGAGACAATTCATTGTTACATGAAATATTATCTTGTGTTTTGAGGCTTGAATGGATTCTCTAATGAAGTCGAGAGTCGAGGAACCAGAGAGATGAGCAGTTCAAGTCCAAAATGCAAATCACTGAACATGTTTTAGCACAGTTTAATGTATGCTGTAAAAACCTTGGCTGGGACGCAAATCAGCTAGCGTGCATGTTCATACGGTGTGCAACACATGCACACACTCAAATACACACATGCATTAAATAAACCACACACATATTATCAAATGCACATGCAAGCACTAGCAAACCACATATAAATGCACATCAAACGAACACATTTACACAGTCATTCCTGTAAATTTCTCTGGCGTACAGGATCTACAGAGAATGAAGCCCAAGGCAAACCTCACAGTGATTTGTCAACAGTCTGATGTGCGCGGGTGCTATCAATCACTTTGTGTGTGTGTGTGTGTGTGTGTGTGTTTAAACCTTAACTTACAGGAAGGATTTAAATTTATCCTGAATCTTGACCTTTCTTTTCATCAAATAATCATGAAAATGTGTCACAGTTTCCACGTATGAACAGATTTCAACATTGATATTATCAGAAATGTTCCTTGAGTATCAAATCATCATATTAGACTGATTTCTGAAGGATCATGTGACACTGAACACTGGAAAATGATGCTGAAAATTCAGCTTTGATCACAGGAATAACATTTAAATAGATTTTAAATAGTTTTTTATTGTATTTTTAATCCAATAAATTAATCTTTGGTGAGCAGAACATTTTACTGACCCCAAACTTCTGAACAGTAGTAAGCTGGACTACTAAAGTATGTCCCCTTTATTGAAATCAAAATACAATGTAATTTAGTAAGTATAGAAGATGAAGGTTTGTATACTAAAAGAAGTCTTAATTCTCTTTATTCTGGAATCTTCTAGAAAACATCCATCTTGATATTTCATCCTGTTTAATGTAATCTGGGGCAACATGTCATGCACTGGATGTTTGTTTCAGGACTGAACCCAGAGGCCACAGGAGGTGTTTGCTCTTTGCCATGGCAACAGAACCCGATCGAGCAGGAAGTGCTTCAGCAGGACAACAGGAAGTGCCCTGGCTCCGCCGGCCAGGCTTCGAAGAATTCCAGGAAGTTATTGTACTCTGTGGAATGAGCAGTGGAATGCAGCATGTCTGCGGAGCTGCGAAGTCCCGGGCCGTGTTGTGAGTCACCAGGCGACGGCTTTTGAAGATAACGGCTCTTTTTTCATGCGTATGTGGTTCAGAGACCCGGGTCCCCACTCGCCCAGACTGCATTTCTCCTTCACATGACACAGGACAGGCTGAGACAGGGTCATTAGCATTGACTAAATCTTCTAAAACATATTTGTGTATGTCATGGTAAACTCTACATACATTATGTGGACAAGATATCCCCACAAATAGCAAGTATAATAGTAATAGCATTCATTTTTGGCCTATTATTATTTAATTATTATTTTTCCTCTAACATAAGCATTAATAGGAACGGAAGGCCGTTTCAGTGTCTTTCCACTGATCTGCACCACTTATTTACTATAAGCACACTTATAGGCTAATTGGCGAATAAAATCCCTGAAAAGTAAATAGTTGAATTTACTTAAAAAACCTGTTGAAACTGCATTGCCACAAATGTATTTTGCAAATGAACTAATCATTTTTTGAGTTGATAATACTAACTACAACTTTGTAGGTAACTTGTGTATTTGTAAAGGTTATAGAAATGTTGTTTGAAAAGTTCAGCTAACGTAAGAGATTTAAGTTTAGTTTAGTGCTCAGAACTCAGTTCTCTTAACAAGTCTGCTTGTTCACATTACTAGAAAAATGTGTGGAAAAAGATTGCCTTAAATTTGTCAAGGAAGTTGTACTCAAAATTTTAAGTTGTTAATACAAAGACAGACAACTGATTGTTGGCACAACAATAGGATGCTTATTTGATAAAACAATGTTACTTCAAGTCATTATTTTAAGGCATACTATCAAATCAACACATTTTAACACAGTAAGACAAACTGCACATACAGCGTACTGCACTCAGTAAATTATATTTGAATTTTTTTTTTCAATGCCCGTTTTCTGACACAAAAAGCAGTGTTGAAATACTAAATGCTTTCCTTTCTTGTCATTGTAGAACCTTTTTTTTAGCAAAACAGGTTCTTTGGAGTTGATTAAAGAAGAACCCTAAATTAACCCTTTTTGTAATAAAACCCACTCAGTGATGGCGAGTTTCACCTCACTGTAAATCTAGTTAGGGTCTTCTCTTTTCCTCCAATCTAATCCCTCAGTTTTCCCTTCATCTGATCCTTCTCTAGTTTCACCCGCTCATCTGGCGACACTTCTGGCCAATCCGAGTGAGGATCGGGAGTGTTCCGGAAGCTTCCGCCTGACAGTCGATCTCCCTAACGCGTGGACGGAGGTGCGCTGGCTGGAGGGCAGGGGTGAGAGGTCAGAGGTCAGCCCTGGTGGGTAAGCTTTTGCAAAAAACACGGCTTTGACGGTCTGAGGGACACACTTTCTTCTTGCTGACATGGAAAGCCTAAAAGCTCATCAAAAACAAACCGTTCCTCCGCTGATTAACAGAATAGATCTGGAAGAGTAAAGTAATTAAACACATCCTTTCAAGATAACTTTCTAAATTAAATGGTCTTCTATGCAAAATAAATGTTACTATGAAATGACTTCTAAAGCACCTCAACAGAAGACAATAGTGTCATTCTTCAGCTCAATTCAGTTTGATTTTGATTCAGATCAGTGTAATACATGTCAATTTTGCATAGTTCATCAATTAAGACGCCAAGTCTAGGACAAAAATTTTTATCATTATTTATTTTTTTATTTTACGGTAAAAAAAGGCAAATAACAAGAAATCCAAATGTAAACCAACAGCACATCATGTTTTCTGACTAAATAGACAGAAGTGAAACACTTCATTGGGCAATATCAGGCTCTACATGAATGTGAATGTAATGCTCCGACCTTTTTAGGACTTGACAAAGGGTTTTAGAAGCAGAACGAAAGCAGATGAACTAAACTAATATGTTTGGCTAAATAAAATTTAACAGATAAACTTCTGAAAGATGATTCAGTTCAGACTAACAAAGTGCAAATATAATATCCAGAGAGAATGAAGAAGCTGTGTGTGTGTGTGTGTGCACACAGTGTTGACAGAGTGTTTTGGTATGTGATCCTCTGGTGTCTTTGGTGTAGAGAATGCCGTGTTGGCTCACACTCCTGGTGTGCGTTTCAGCAGTCGGGTTAATGACTTTGACCTCTGTGATGAATCCCTCCTGTTTAGTGAAACTCCGGAGATACAGATCAGGATCTGTGTACCTGTGTCCAAAATCACACACACTTTGATGACAAACCTGTCCTGAGGACAGCAAAAACAAGTGATGAATTATGTTGAACATGGTGAAAGTGATGTAATCTCACCGACGCTCACCGCCAGCTTTGATAGACTATTTCAAAATGTGTATCTGGCAAGCAAAATACAGTAAGACTTTACAATGAAGACCACTTGTGCATTAGCTATAGCATTTTTTTGTTTATTGTTTGTTTATGTAAGTTGAAATGAAATAAAAACAATATTGACAACTGTTGTTTTTCATGGAATATTGCAGTATTTATTATCATTTATCCGTGCACATCGTTTTTTAAATTCATGTTTCCTCTTAATCTTTAACCCATTCAGACCCTGTGTCCATTACAATGGACATCTCATGTCAGCCCCCTTTTTTAACGTCTGGAGCATTTCACATAGTTTAAAGCCTGCAGTCCATGAGATTGGACGTTTGTCATCCAATCAAATGCCAGTAAAGCTCTGCATGAAGTAATTATATAAAAAAACCTCTACATTGAAGAGAAGCATGGCAGCACTTCACTCCAAAGAAGCAAGCAACATTTTCTAAGGTGTGTTTACATTTTGTATATATTTTTGCCAGTATTTCATAGTTTGTATTCAAAATAGAAAGATTGAACTTATTAAAGTTAAAAATCGACTGTAGAATTGCACGTTTTAAATCAGTGATGCTGATTGAAATTTCTTTTATAAAAATGTTTTTTTGAGTTTCTCTGATCTTCTTGAAACTCTGGATTCTGATAGACGGCCATGGGACTTAGACCTGAGTGCAAAAATGGAGGCTCTAGACCCTTCCAGAGCTGAGATATTGAGATCCCATGTAGCATTTATGCCATTATAAATATCTCAATATCTCAGCTCTGGAAGGGTCTAGAGCCTCCATTTTTGCACTCAGGTCTAAGTCTCATGGCCCTCTATCAGAATCCAGAGTTTTGAGAAGATTGGAGAAACTTAATTTCTCGCCCGAAAAAAAAAACACGAAAGGGGTACCACTGTCGTTTTTTTTCGGGTCGAAATTTTGAGTTTCGATATCTCAGCTCTGGAAGGGTCTAGAACCTCCATTTTTGCACTCAGGTCTAAGTCTCACTGCCCTCTATCATAATCCAGAGTTTGAGAAGATTGGAGAAACTTAATTTTTCGCCCGAAAACGATAAAAAACGAAAGGGGTAACACTGTCGTTTTTTTTTCGGGTCGAAATTTTGAATTTTAATATCTCAGCTCTGGAAGGGTCTAGAGCCTCCATTTTTGCACTCAGGTCAAAGTCTCACAGCCCTCTATCATAATCCAGAGTTTTGAGAAGATTGGAGAAACTTAATTTTTCGCCCAAAAATGAAAAAAAAAACGAAAGGGGTAACACTGTCGTTTTTTTTTCGGGTCGAAATTTTGAATTTTAATATCTCAGCTCTGGAAGGGTCTAGAGCCTCCATTTTTGCACTCAGGTCAAAGTCTCACAGCCCTCTATCATAATCCAGAGTTTTGAGAAGATTGGAGAAACTTAATTTTTCGCCCAAAAATGAAAAAAAACGAAAGGGTAACACTGTCGTTTTTTTTTTCGGGTCGAAATTTTGAATTTCGATATCTCAGCTCTGGAAGGGTCTAGAGCCTCCATTTTTGCACTCAGGTCAAAGTCTCACAGCCCTCTATCATAATCCAGAGTTTTGAGAAGATTGGAGAAACTTAATTTTTCGCCCAAAAATGAAAAAAAAAACGAAAGGGGTAACACTGTCGTTTTTTTTTCGGGTCGAAATTTTGAATTTCGATATCTCAGCTCTGGAAGGGTCTAGAGCCTCCATTTTTGCACTCAGGTCAAAGTCTCACAGCCCTCTATCATAATCCAGAGTTTTGAGAAGATTGGAGAAACTTAATTTTTCGCCCAAAAATGAAAAAAAACGAAAGGGGTAACACTGTCGTTTTTTTTTTCGGGTCGAAATTTTGAATTTCGATATCTCAGCTCTGGAAGGGTCTAGAGCCTCCATTTTTGCACTCAGGTCAAAGTCTCAGAGCCCTCTATCATAATCCAGAGTTTTGAGAAGATTGGAGAAACTTAATTTTTCGCCCAAAAATGAAAAAAAACGAAAGGGGTAACACTGTCGTTTTTTTTTTCGGGTCGAAATTTTGAATTTCGATATCTCAGCTCTGGAAGGGTCTAGAGCCTCCATTTTTGCACTCAGGTCAAAGTCTCACAGCCCTCTATCATAATCCAGAGTTTTGAGAAGATTGGAGAAACTTAATTTTTCGCCCAAAAACGAAAAAAAACGAAAGGGGTAACACTGTCGTTTTTTTTTCGGGTCGAAATTTTGAATTTCGATATCTCAGCTCTGGAAGGGTCTAGAGCCTCCATTTTTGCACTCAGGTCAAAGTCTCACAGCCCTCTATCATAATCCAGAGTTTTGAGAAGATTGGAGAAACTTAATTTTTCGCCCAAAAATGAAAAAAAACGAAAGGGGTAACACTGTCGTTTTTTTTTCGGGTCGAAATTTTGAATTTCGATATCTCAGCTCTGGAAGGGTCTAGAGCCTCCATTTTTGCACTCAGGTCAAAGTCTCACAGCCCTCTATCATAATCCAGAGTTTTGAGAAGATTGGAGAAACTTAATTTTTCGCCCAAAAATGAAAAAAAACGAAAGGGGTAACACTGTCGTTTTTTTTTCGGGTCGAAATTTTGAATTTGATATCTCAGCTCTGGAAGGGTCTAGAGCCTCCATTTTTGCACTCAGGTCAAAGTCTCAGAGCCCTCTATCATAATCCAGAGTTTTGAGAAGATTGGAGAAACTTAATTTTTCGCCCAAAAATGAAAAAAAACGAAAGGGGTAACACTGTCGTTTTTTTTTTCGGGTCGAAATTTTGAATTTCGATATCTCAGCTCTGGAAGGGTCTAGAGCCTCCATTTTTGCACTCAGGTCAAAGTCTCACAGCCCTCTATCATAATCCAGAGTTTTGAGAAGATTGGAGAAACTTAATTTTTCGCCCAAAAATGAAAAAAAACGAAAGGGGTAACACTGTCGTTTTTTTTTTCGGGTCGAAATTTTGAATTTCGATATCTCAGCTCTGGAAGGGTCTAGAGCCTCCATTTTTGCACTCAGGTCAAAGTCTCACAGCCCTCTATCATAATCCAGAGTTTTGAGAAGATTGGAGAAACTTAATTTTTCGCCCAAAAATGAAAAAAAACGAAAGGGGTAACACTGTCGTTTTTTTTTCGGGTCGAAATTTTGAATTTTGATATCTCAGCTCTGGAAGGGTCTAGAGCCTCCATTTTTGCACTCAGGTCAAAGTCTCACAGCCCTCTATCATAATCCAGAGTTTTGAGAAGATTGGAGAAACTTAATTTTTCGCCCAAAAAAAAAAAACGAAAGGGGTAACACTGTCGTTTTTTTTTCGGGTCGAAATTTTGAATTTCGATATCTCAGCTCTGGAAGGGTCTAGAGCCTCCATTTTTGCACTCAGGTCAAAGTCTCACAGCCCTCTATCATAATCCAGAGTTTTGAGAAGATTGGAGAAACTTAATTTTTTGCCCAAAATGAAAAAAAACGAAAGGGGTAACACTGTCGTTTTTTTTTTCGGGTCGAAATTTTGAATTTTGATATCTCAGCTCTGGAAGGGTCTAGAGCCTCCATTTTTGCACTCAGGTCAAAGTCTCACAGCCCTCTATCATAATCCAGAGTTTTGAGAAGATTGGAGAAACTTAATTTTTCGCCCAAAAATGAAAAAAAACGAAAGGGGTAACACTGTCGTTTTTTTTTTTCGGGTCGAAATTTTGAATTTCGATATCTCAGCTCTGGAAGGGTCTAGAGCCTCCATTTTTGCACTCAGGTCAAAGTCTCACAGCCCTCTATCATAATCCAGAGTTTTGAGAAGATTGGAGAAACTTAATTTTTCGCCCAAAAATGAAAAAAAACGAAAGGGGTAACACTGTCGTTTTTTTTTCGGGTCGAAATTTTGAATTTCGATATCTCAGCTCTGGAAGGGTCTAGAGCCTCCATTTTTGCACTCAGGTCAAAGTCTCACAGCCCTCTATCATAATCCAGAGTTTTGAGAAGATTGGAGAAACTTAATTTTTGCCCAAAAATGAAAAAAAACGAAAGGGGTAACACTGTCGTTTTTTTTTCGGGTCGAAATTTTGAATTTAATATCTCAGCTCTGGAAGGGTCTAGAGCCTCCATTTTTGCACTCAGGTCAAAGTCTCACAGCCCTCTATCATAATCCAGAGTTTTGAGAAGATTGGAGAAACTTAATTTTTCGCCCAAAAATGAAAAAAAACGAAAGGGGTAACACTGTCGTTTTTTTTTTCGGGTCGAAATTTTGAATTTCGATATCTCAGCTCTGGAAGGGTCTAGAGCCTCCATTTTTGCACTCAGGTCAAAGTCTCACAGCCCTCTATCATAATCCAGAGTTTTGAGAAGATTGGAGAAACTTAATTTTTCGCCCAAAAATGAAAAAAAACGAAAGGGGTAACACTGTCGTTTTTTTTTTCGGGTCGAAATTTTGAATTTTGATATCTCAGCTCTGGAAGGGTCTAGAGCCTCCATTTTTGCACTCAGGTCAAAGTCTCACAGCCCTCTATCATAATCCAGAGTTTTGAGAAGATTGGAGAAACTTAATTTTTCGCCCAAAAATGAAAAAAAACGAAAGGGGTAACACTGTCGTTTTTTTTTTCGGGTCGAAATTTTGAATTTTGATATCTCAGCTCTGGAAGGGTCTAGAGCCTCCATTTTTGCACTCAGGTCAAAGTCTCACAGCCCTCTATCATAATCCAGAGTTTTGAGAAGATTGGAGAAACTTAATTTTTCGCCCAAAAATGAAAAAAAACGAAAGGGGTAACACTGTCGTTTTTTTTTCGGGTCGAAATTTTGAATTTTGATATCTCAGCTCTGGAAGGGTCTAGAGCCTCCATTTTTGCACTCAGGTCAAAGTCTCACAGCCCTCTATCATAATCCAGAGTTTTGAGAAGATTGGAGAAACTTAATTTTTCGCCCAAAAATGAAAAAAAACGAAAGGGGTAACACTGTCGTTTTTTTTTCGGGTCGAAATTTTGAATTTCGATATCTCAGCTCTGGAAGGGTCTAGAGCCTCCATTTTTGCACTCAGGTCAAAGTCTCACAGCCCTCTATCATAATCCAGAGTTTTGAGAAGATTGGAGAAACTTAATTTTTCGCCCAAAAATGAAAAAAAACGAAAGGGGTAACACTGTCGTTTTTTTTTCGGGTCGAAATTTTGAATTTCGATATCTCAGCTCTGGAAGGGTCTAGAGCCTCCATTTTTGCACTCAGGTCAAAGTCTCACAGCCCTCTATCATAATCCAGAGTTTTGAGAAGATTGGAGAAACTTAATTTTTCGCCCAAAAATGAAAAAAAACGAAAGGGGTAACACTGTCGTTTTTTTTTCGGGTCGAAATTTTGAATTTTGATATCTCAGCTCTGGAAGGGTCTAGAGCCTCCATTTTTGCACTCAGGTCAAAGTCTCACAGCCCTCTATCATAATCCAGAGTTTTGAGAAGATTGGAGAAACTTAATTTTTCGCCCAAAAATGAAAAAAAACGAAAGGGGTAACACTGTCGTTTTTTTTTCGGGTCGAAATTTTGAATTTCGATATCTCAGCTCTGGAAGGGTCTAGAGCCTCCATTTTTGCACTCAGGTCAAAGTCTCACAGCCCTCTATCATAATCCAGAGTTTTGAGAAGATTGGAGAAACTTAATTTTTGCCCAAAAATGAAAAAAAACGAAAGGGGTAACACTGTCGTTTTTTTTTCGGGTCGAAATTTTGAATTTTGATATCTCAGCTCTGGAAGGGTCTAGAGCCTCCATTTTTGCACTCAGGTCAAAGTCTCACAGCCCTCTATCATAATCCAGAGTTTTGAGAAGATTGGAGAAACTTAATTTTTCGCCCAAAAATGAAAAAAAACGAAAGGGGTAACACTGTCGTTTTTTTTTCGGGTCGAAATTTTGAATTTCGATATCTCAGCTCTGGAAGGGTCTAGAGCCTCCATTTTTGCACTCAGGTCAAAGTCTCACAGCCCTCTATCATAATCCAGAGTTTTGAGAAGATTGGAGAAACTTAATTTTTCGCCCAAAAATGAAAAAAAACGAAAGGGGTAACACTGTCGTTTTTTTTTTCGGGTCGAAATTTTGAAATTTGATATCTCAGCTCTGGAAGGGTCTAGAGCCTCCATTTTTGCACTCAGGTCAAAGTCTCACAGCCCTCTATCATAATCCAGAGTTTTGAGAAGATTGGAGAAACTTAATTTTTCGCCCAAAAATGAAAAAAACGAAAGGGGTAACACTGTCGTTTTTTTTTCGGGTCGAAATTTTGAATTTCGATATCTCAGCTCTGGAAGGGTCTAGAGCCTCCATTTTTGCACTCAGGTCAAAGTCTCACAGCCCTCTATCATAATCCAGAGTTTTGAGAAGATTGGAGAAACTTAATTTTTCGCCCAAAAATGAAAAAAAACGAAAGGGGTAACACTGTCGTTTTTTTTTTCGGGTCGAAATTTTGAATTTCGATATCTCAGCTCTGGAAGGGTCTAGAGCCTCCATTTTTGCACTCAGGTCAAAGTCTCACAGCCCTCTATCATAATCCAGAGTTTTGAGAAGATTGGAGAAACTTAATTTTTCGCCCAAAAATGAAAAAAAACGAAAGGGGTAACACTGTCGTTTTTTTTTCGGGTCGAAATTTTGAATTTCGATATCTCAGCTCTGGAAGGGTCTAGAGCCTCCATTTTTGCACTCAGGTCAAAGTCTCACAGCCCTCTATCATAATCCAGAGTTTTGAGAAGATTGGAGAAACTTAATTTTTCGCCCAAAAATGAAAAAAAACGAAAGGGGTAACACTGTCGTTTTTTTTTTCGGGTCGAAATTTTGAATTTCGATATCTCAGCTCTGGAAGGGTCTAGAGCCTCCATTTTTGCACTCAGGTCAAAGTCTCACAGCCCTCTATCATAATCCAGAGTTTTGAGAAGATTGGAGAAACTTAATTTTTCGCCCAAAAATGAAAAAAAACGAAAGGGGTAACACTGTCGTTTTTTTTTCGGGTCGAAATTTTGAATTCGATATCTCAGCTCTGGAAGGGTCTAGAGCCTCCATTTTTGCACTCAGGTCAAAGTCTCACAGCCCTCTATCATAATCCAGAGTTTTGAGAAGATTGGAGAAACTTAATTTTTCGCCCAAAAATGAAAAAAAAACGAAAGGGGTAACACTGTCGTTTTTTTTTCGGGTCGAAATTTTGAATTTTGATATCTCAGCTCTGGAAGGGTCTAGAGCCTCCATTTTTGCACTCAGGTCAAAGTCTCACAGCCCTCTATCATAATCCAGAGTTTTGAGAAGATTGGAGAAACTTAATTTTTCGCCCAAAAATGAAAAAAAAACGAAAGGGGTAACACTGTCGTTTTTTTTTCGGGTCGAAATTTTGAATTTCGATATCTCAGCTCTGGAAGGGTCTAGAGCCTCCATTTTTGCACTCAGGTCAAAGTCTCACAGCCCTCTATCATAATCCAGAGTTTTGAGAAGATTGGAGAAACTTAATTTTTCGCCCAAAATGAAAAAAAACGAAAGGGGTAACACTGTCGTTTTTTTTTTCGGGTCGAAATTTTGAATTTCGATATCTCAGCTCTGGAAGGGTCTAGAGCCTCCATTTTTGCACTCAGGTCAAAGTCTCACAGCCCTCTATCATAATCCAGAGTTTTGAGAAGATTGGAGAAACTTAATTTTTCGCCCAAAAATGAAAAAAAACGAAAGGGGTAACACTGTCGTTTTTTTTTTCGGTCGAAATTTTGAATTTCGATATCTCAGCTCTGGAAGGGTCTAGAGCCTCCATTTTTGCACTCAGGTCAAAGTCTCACAGCCCTCTATCATAATCCAGAGTTTTGAGAAGATTGAGAAACTTAATTTTTCGCCCAAAAATGAAAAAAACGAAAGGGGTAACACTGTCGTTTTTTTTTCGGGTCGAAATTTTGAATTTTGATATCTCAGCTCTGGAAGGGTCTAGAGCCTCCATTTTGCACTCAGGTCAAAGTCTCACAGCCCTCTATCATAATCCAGAGTTTTGAGAAGATTGGAGAAACTTAATTTTTCGCCCAAAAATGAAAAAAACGAAAAGGGGTAACACTGTCGTTTTTTTTTCGGGTCGAAATTTTGAATTTCGATATCTCAGCTCTGGAAGGGTCTAGAGCCTCCATTTTTGCACTCAGGTCAAAGTCTCACAGCCCTCTATCATAATCCAGAGTTTTGAGAAGATTGGAGAAACTTAATTTTTCGCCAAAAATGAAAAAAAAACGAAAGGGGTAACACTGTCGTTTTTTTTTCGGGTCGAAATTTTGAATTTTGATATCTCAGCTCTGGAAGGGTCTAGAGCCTCCATTTTTGCACTCAGGTCAAAGTCTCACAGCCCTCTATCATAATCCAGAGTTTTGAGAAGATTGGAGAAACTTAATTTTTTCGCCCAAAAATGAAAAAAACGAAAGGGGTAACACTGTCGTTTTTTTTTCGGGTCGAAATTTTGAATTTTGATATCTCAGCTCTGGAAGGGTCTAGAGCCTCCATTTTTGCACTCAGGTCAAAGTCTCACAGCCCTCTATCATAATCCAGAGTTTTGAGAAGATTGGAGAAACTTAATTTTTCGCCCAAAAATGAAAAAAAACGAAAGGGGTAACACTGTCGTTTTTTTTTTCGGGTCGAAATTTTGAATTTCGATATCTCAGCTCTGGAAGGGTCTAGAGCCTCCATTTTTGCACTCAGGTCAAAGTCTCACAGCCCTCTATCATAATCCAGAGTTTTGAGAAGATTGGAGAAACTTAATTTTTCGCCCAAAATGAAAAAAACGAAAGGGGTAACACTGTCGTTTTTTTTTTCGGGTCGAAATTTTGAAATTTGATATCTCAGCTCTGGAAGGGTCTAGAGCCTCCATTTTTGCACTCAGGTCAAAGTCTCACAGCCCTCTATCATAATCCAGAGTTTTGAGAAGATTGGAGAAACTTAATTTTTCGCCCAAAAATGAAAAAAACGAAAGGGGTAACCACTGTCTTTTTTTTTCGGGTC
>NW_024121244.1:12150615-12165600 GCF_016745375.1 Pimephales promelas
GATTCTGATAAGGGCATGAGACTTAGACCTGAGTGCAAAAATGGAGGCTCTAGCCCCTTCCAGAGCTGAGATATCGAAACTCAAAAATTCGGCCCGAAAAAAAAACGACAGTGGTACCCCTTACGTTTTTTTTTTTTGGGCGAAAAATTAAGTTTTCCCAATCTTCCCAAAACTCTGGATTCTGATAGAGGGGCATGAGACTTAGACCTGAGTGCAAAAATGGAGGCTCTAGCCCCTTCCAGAGCTGAGATATCGAAACTCAAAATTCGGCCCGAAAAAAAAAAACGACAGTGGTACCCCTTACGTTTTTTTTTTGGGGGGCGAAAAATTAAGTTTCTCCAATCTTCCCAAATTCTGATAGAGGGCCATGAGACTTAGACCTGAGTGCAAAAATGAGGCTCTAGCCCCTTCCAGAGCTGAGATATCGAAACTCAAAAATTCGGCCCGAAAAAAAAAACGACAGTGGTACCCCTTACGTTTTTTTTGGGCGAAAAATTAAGTTTCTCCAATCTTCCCAAATTCTGATAGAGGGCCATGAGACTTAGACCTGAGTGCAAAAATGGAGGCTCTAGCCCCTTCCAGAGCTGAGATATCGAAACTCAAAAATTCGGCCCGAAAAAAAAAACGACAGTGGTACCCCTTACGTTTTTTTTTGGGGCGAAAAATTAAGTTTCTCCAATCTTCCCAAATTCTGATAGAGGGCCATGAGACTTAGACCTGAGTGCAAAAATGGAGGCTCTAGCCCTTCCAGAGCTGAGATATCGAAACTCAAAAATTCGGCCCGAAAAAAAAAACGACAGTGGTACCCCTTACGTTTTTTTTTTTCTTTTCTTCCCAATTCTGAAGAAAGGCCATGAGACTTAGACCTGAGTGCAAAAATGGAGGCTCTAGCCCTTCCAGAGCTGAGATATCGAAACTCAAAAATTCGGCCCGAAAAAAAAACGACAGTGGTACCCCTTACGTTTTTTTTTTTGGGGCGAAAATTAAGTTTCTCCAATCTTCCCAAAATTCCTGATAGAGGGCCATGAGACTTAGACCTGAGTGCAAAAATGGAGGCTCTAGCCCCTTCCAGAGCTGAGATATCGAAACTCAAAAATTCGGCCCGAAAAAAAAACGACAGTGGTACCCCTTACGTTTTTTTTTTGGGCGAAAAATTAAGTTTCTCCAATCTTCCCAAATTCTGATAGAGGGCCATGAGACTTAGACCTGAGTGCAAAAATGGAGGCTCTAGCCCCTTCCAGAGCTGAGATATCGAAACTCAAAAATTCGGCCCGAAAAAAAAAACGACAGTGGTACCCCTTACGTTTTTTTTTTTGGGCGAAAAATTAAGTTTCTCCAATCTTCCCAAATTCTGATAGAGGGCCATGAGACTTAGACCTGAGTGCAAAAATGGAGGCTCTAGCCCCTTCCAGAGCTGAGATATCGAAACTCAAAAATTCGGCCCGAAAAAAAAACGACAGTGGTACCCCTTACGTTTTTTTTTTGGGCGAAAAATTAAGTTTCTCCAATCTTCCCAAATTCTGATAGAGGGCCATGAGACTTAGACCTGAGTGCAAAAATGGAGGCTCTAGCCCCTTCCAGAGCTGAGATATCGAAACTCAAAAATTCGGCCCGAAAAAAAAAACGACAGTGGTACCCCTTACGTTTTTTTTTTGGGCGAAAAATTAAGTTTCTCCAATCTTCCCAAATTCTGATAGAGGGCCATGAGACTTAGACCTGAGTGCAAAAATGGAGGCTCTAGCCCCTTCCAGAGCTGAGATATCGAAACTCAAAAATTCGGCCCGAAAAAAAAACGACAGTGGTACCCCTTACGTTTTTTTTTTTGGCGAAAAATTAAGTTTCTCCAATCTTCCCAAATTCTGATAGAGGGCCATGAGACTTAGACCTGAGTGCAAAAATGGAGGCTCTAGCCCCTTCCAGAGCTGAGATATCGAAACTCAAAAATTCGGCCCGAAAAAAAAACGACAGTGGTACCCCTTACGTTTTTTTTTTTGGGCGAAAAATTAAGTTTCTCCAATCTTCCCAAATTCTGATAGAGGGCCATGAGACTTAGACCTGAGTGCAAAAATGGAGGCTCTAGCCCCTTCCAGAGCTGAGATATCGAAACTCAAAAATTCGGCCCGAAAAAAAAAACGACAGTGGTACCCCTTACGTTTTTTTTTTGGGCGAAAAATTAAGTTTCTCCAATCTTCCCAAATTCTGATAGAGGGCCATGAGACTTAGACCTGAGTGCAAAAATGGAGGCTCTAGCCCCTTCCAGAGCTGAGATATCGAAACTCAAAAATTCGGCCCGAAAAAAAAACGACAGTGGTACCCCTTACGTTTTTTTTTTGGGCGAAAAATTAAGTTTCTCCAATCTTCCCAAATTCTGATAGAGGGCCATGAGACTTAGACCTGAGTGCAAAAATGGAGGCTCTAGCCCCTTCCAGAGCTGAGATATCGAAACTCAAAAATTCGGCCCGAAAAAAAAAACGACAGTGGTACCCCTTACGTTTTTTTTTTTGGGGGAAAAATTAAGTTTCTCCAATCTTCCCAAATTCTGATAGAGGGCCATGAGACTTAGACCTGAGTGCAAAAATGGAGGCTCTAGCCCCTTCCAGAGCTGAGATATCGAAACTCAAAAATTCGGCCCGAAAAAAAAACGACAGTGGTACCCCTTACGTTTTTTTTTTGGGCGAAAAATTAAGTTTCTCCAATCTTCCCAAATTCTGATAGAGGGCCATGAGACTTAGACCTGAGTGCAAAAATGGAGGCTCTAGCCCCTTCCAGAGCTGAGATATCGAAACTCAAAAATTCGGCCCGAAAAAAAAAACGACAGTGGTACCCCTTACGTTTTTTTTTTTGGCGAAAAATTAAGTTTCTCCAATCTTCCCAAATTCTGATAGAGGGCCATGAGACTTAGACCTGAGTGCAAAAATGGAGGCTCTAGCCCCTTCCAGAGCTGAGATATCGAAACTCAAAAATTCGGCCCGAAAAAAAAACGACAGTGGTACCCCTTACGTTTTTTTTTTTGGGCGAAAAATTAAGTTTCTCCAATCTTCCCAAATTCTGATAGAGGGCCATGAGACTTAGACCTGAGTGCAAAAATGGAGGCTCTAGCCCCTTCCAGAGCTGAGATATCGAAACTCAAAAATTCGGCCCGAAAAAAAAAACGACAGTGGTACCCCTTACGTTTTTTTTTTTTGGGCGAAAAATTAAGTTTCTCCAATCTTCCCAAATTCTGATAGAGGGCCATGAGACTTAGACCTGAGTGCAAAAATGGAGGCTCTAGCCCCTTCCAGAGCTGAGATATCGAAACTCAAAAATTCGGCCCGAAAAAAAAACGACAGTGGTACCCCTTACGTTTTTTTTTTTGGGCGAAAAATTAAGTTTCTCCAATCTTCCCAAATTCTGATAGAGGGCCATGAGACTTAGACCTGAGTGCAAAAATGGAGGCTCTAGCCCCTTCCAGAGCTGAGATATCGAAACTCAAAAATTCGGCCCGAAAAAAAAACGACAGTGGTACCCCTTACGTTTTTTTTTTGGGGGCGAAAAATTAAGTTTCTCCAATCTTCCCAAATTCTGATAGAGGGCCATGAGACTTAGACCTGAGTGCAAAAATGGAGGCTCTAGCCCCTTCCAGAGCTGAGATATCGAAACTCAAAAATTCGGCCCGAAAAAAAAACGACAGTGGTACCCCTTACGTTTTTTTTTTTTGGGCGAAAAATTAAGTTTCTCCAATCTTCCCAAATTCTGATAGAGGGCCATGAGACTTAGACCTGAGTGCAAAAATGGAGGCTCTAGCCCCTTCCAGAGCTGAGATATCGAAACTCAAAAATTCGGCCCGAAAAAAAAACGACAGTGGTACCCCTTACGTTTTTTTTTTGGGCGAAAAATTAAGTTTCTCCAATCTTCCCAAATTCTGATAGAGGGCCATGAGACTTAGACCTGAGTGCAAAAATGGAGGCTCTAGCCCCTTCCAGAGCTGAGATATCGAAACTCAAAAATTCGGCCCGAAAAAAAAACGACAGTGGTACCCCTTACGTTTTTTTTTTTGGGCGAAAAATTAAGTTTCTCCAATCTTCCCAAATTCTGATAGAGGGCCATGAGACTTAGACCTGAGTGCAAAAATGGAGGCTCTAGCCCCTTCCAGAGCTGAGATATCGAAACTCAAAAATTCGGCCCGAAAAAAAAACGACAGTGGTACCCCTTACGTTTTTTTTTTTGGGCGAAAAATTAAGTTTCTCCAATCTTCCCAAATTCTGATAGAGGGCCATGAGACTTAGACCTGAGTGCAAAAATGGAGGCTCTAGCCCCTTCCAGAGCTGAGATATCGAAACTCAAAAATTCGGCCCGAAAAAAAAACGACAGTGGTACCCCTTACGTTTTTTTTTTTGGGCGAAAAATTAAGTTTCTCCAATCTTCCCAAATTCTGATAGAGGGCCATGAGACTTAGACCTGAGTGCAAAAATGGAGGCTCTAGCCCCTTCCAGAGCTGAGATATCGAAACTCAAAAATTCGGCCCGAAAAAAAAACGACAGTGGTACCCCTTACGTTTTTTTTTTTTGGGCGAAAAATTAAGTTTCTCCAATCTTCCCAAATCTCTGATAGAGGGCCATGAGACTTAGACCTGAGTGCAAAAATGGAGGCTCTAGCCCCTTCCAGAGCTGAGATATCGAAACTCAAAATTTCGGCCCGAAAAAAAAACGACAGTGGTACCCCTTACGTTTTTTTTTTTGGGCGAAAAATTAAGTTTCTCCAATCTTCCCAAATCTGGATTCTGATAGAGGGCATGAGACTTAGACCTGAGTGCAAAAATGGAGGCTCTAGCCCCTTCCAGAGCTGAGATATCGAAACTCAAAATTTCGGCCCGAAAAAAAAAACGACAGTGGTACCCCTTACGTTTTTTTTTTTGGGCGAAAAATTAAGTTTCTCCAATCTTCTCAAAACTCTGGATTCTGATAGAGGGCCATGAGACTTAGACCTGAGTGCAAAAATGGAGGCTCTAGACCCTTCCAGAGCTGAGATATCGAAACTCAAAAATTCGGCCCGAAAAAAAAACGACAGTGGTACCCCTTACGTTTTTTTTTTTTGGGCGAAAAATTAAGTTTCTCCAATCTTCTCAAACTCTGGATTCTGATAGAGGGCATGAGACTTAGACCTGAGTGCAAAAATGGAGGCTCTAGACCCTTCCAGAGCTGAGATATCGAAACTCAAAAATTCGACCCGAAAAAAAAACGACAGTGGTACCCCTTACGTTTTTTTTTTTTGGGCGAAAAATTAAGTTTCTCCAATCTTCCCAAAACTCTGGATTCTGATAGAGGGCCATGAGACTTAGACCTGAGTGCAAAAATGGAGGCTCTAGCCCCTTCCAGAGCTGAGATATCGAAACTCAAAAATTCGGCCCGAAAAAAAAACGACAGTGGTACCCCTTACGTTTTTTTTTTTTGGGCGAAAAATTAAGTTTCTCCAATCTTCTCAAACTCTGGATTCTGATAGAGGGCCATGAGACTTAGACCTGAGTGCAAAAATGGAGGCTCTAGCCCCTTCCAGAGCTGAGATATCGAAACTCAAAATTTCGGCCCGAAAAAAAAACGACAGTGGTACCCCTTACGTTTTTTTTTTTTGGGCGAAAAATTAAGTTTCTCCAATCTTCCCAAACTCTGGATTCTGATAGAGGGCCATGAGACTTAGACCTGAGTGCAAAAATGGAGGCTCTAGCCCCTTCCAGAGCTGAGATATCGAAACTCAAAAATTCGGCCCGAAAAAAAAACGACAGTGGTACCCCTTACGTTTTTTTTTTTGGGCGAAAAATTAAGTTTCTCCAATCTTCCCAAATTCTGATAGAGGGCCATGAGACTTAGACCTGAGTGCAAAAATGGAGGCTCTAGCCCCTTCCAGAGCTGAGATATCGAAACTCAAAAATTCGGCCCGAAAAAAAAAACGACAGTGGTACCCCTTACGTTTTTTTTTTGGGCGAAAAATTAAGTTTCTCCAATCTTCCCAAATTCTGATAGAGGGCCATGAGACTTAGACCTGAGTGCAAAAATGGAGGCTCTAGCCCCTTCCAGAGCTGAGATATCGAAACTCAAAAATTCGGCCCGAAAAAAAAAACGACAGTGGTACCCCTTACGTTTTTTTTTTGGGCGAAAAATTAAGTTTCTCCAATCTTCCCAAATTCTGATAGAGGGCCATGAGACTTAGACCTGAGTGCAAAAATGGAGGCTCTAGCCCCTTCCAGAGCTGAGATATCGAAACTCAAAAATTCGGCCCGAAAAAAAAAACGACAGTGGTACCCCTTACGTTTTTTTTTTTTTTTTTTCTCCCAAATTCTGATAGAGGGCCATGAGACTTAGACCTGAGTGCAAAAATGGAGGCTCTAGCCCCTTCCAGAGCTGAGATATCGAAACTCAAAAATTCGGCCCGAAAAAAAAACGACAGTGGTACCCCTTACGTTTTTTTTTTTGGGGCGAAAAATTAAGTTTCTCCAATCTTCCCAAATTCTGATAGAGGGCCATGAGACTTAGACCTGAGTGCAAAAATGGAGGCTCTAGCCCCTTCCAGAGCTGAGATATCGAAACTCAAAAATTCGGCCCGAAAAAAAAAACGACAGTGGTACCCCTTACGTTTTTTTTTTTGGGGCGAAAAATTAAGTTTCTCCAATCTTCCCAAATTCTGATAGAGGGCCATGAGACTTAGACCTGAGTGCAAAAATGGAGGCTCTAGCCCCTTCCAGAGCTGAGATATCGAAACTCAAAAATTCGGCCCGAAAAAAAAACGACAGTGGTACCCCTTACGTTTTTTTTTTGGGGCGAAAAATTAAGTTTCTCCAATCTTCTCAAACTCTGGATTCTGATAGAGGGCCATGAGACTTAGACCTGAGTGCAAAAATGGAGGCTCTAGCCCCTTCCAGAGCTGAGATATCGAAACTCAAAAATTCGGCCCGAAAAAAAAACGACAGTGGTACCCCTTACGTTTTTTTTTTTTGGGCGAAAAATTAAGTTTCTCCAATCTTCCAAACTCTGGATTCTGATAGAGGGCCATGAGACTTAGACCTGAGTGCAAAAATGGAGGCTCTAGCCCCTTCCAGAGCTGAGATATCGAAACTCAAAAATTCGGCCCGAAAAAAAAACGACAGTGGTACCCCTTACGTTTTTTTTTTGGGGCGAAAAATTAAGTTTCTCCAATCTTCCCAAACTCTGGATTCTGATAGAGGGCCATGAGACTTAGACCTGAGTGCAAAAATGGAGGCTCTAGCCCCTTCCAGAGCTGAGATATCGAAACTCAAAAATTCGGCCCGAAAAAAAAAACGACAGTGGTACCCCTTACGTTTTTTTTTTTTTGGGCGAAAAATTAAGTTTCTCCAATCTTCCCAAACTCTGGATTCTGATAGAGGGCCATGAGACTTAGACCTGAGTGCAAAAATGGAGGCTCTAGCCCCTTCCAGAGCTGAGATATCGAAACTCAAAAATTCGGCCCGAAAAAAAAAACGACAGTGGTACCCCTTACGTTTTTTTTTTTGGGCGAAAAATTAAGTTTCTCCAATCTTCCAAACTCTGGATTCTGATAGAGGGCCATGAGACTTAGACCTGAGTGCAAAAATGGAGGCTCTAGCCCCTTCCAGAGCTGAGATATCGAAACTCAAAAATTCGGCCCGAAAAAAAAACGACAGTGGTACCCCTTACGTTTTTTTTTTTTGGGCGAAAAATTAAGTTTCTCCAATCTTCCCAAAACTCTGGATTCTGATAGAGGGCCATGAGACTTAGACCTGAGTGCAAAAATGGAGGCTCTAGCCCCTTCCAGAGCTGAGATATCGAAACTCAAAAATTCGGCCCGAAAAAAAAACGACAGTGGTACCCCTTACGTTTTTTTTTTGGGCGAAAAATTAAGTTTCTCCAATCTTCCCAAATTCTGATAGAGGGCCATGAGACTTAGACCTGAGTGCAAAAATGGAGGCTCTAGCCCCTTCCAGAGCTGAGATATCGAAACTCAAAAATTCGGCCCGAAAAAAAAACGACAGTGGTACCCCTTACGTTTTTTTTTTGGGCGAAAAATTAAGTTTCTCCAATCTTCCCAAATTCTGATAGAGGGCCATGAGACTTAGACCTGAGTGCAAAAATGGAGGCTCTAGCCCCTTCCAGAGCTGAGATATCGAAACTCAAAAATTCGGCCCGAAAAAAAAAACGACAGTGGTACCCCTTACGTTTTTTTTTTTTTTTTCCCCAAATTCTGATAGAGGGCCATGAGACTTAGACCTGAGTGCAAAAATGGAGGCTCTAGCCCCTTCCAGAGCTGAGATATCGAAACTCAAAAATTCGGCCCGAAAAAAAAAACGACAGTGGTACCCCTTACGTTTTTTTTTTGGGGCGAAAAATTAAGTTTCTCCAATCTTCCCAAATTCTGATAGAGGGCCATGAGACTTAGACCTGAGTGCAAAAATGGAGGCTCTAGCCCCTTCCAGAGCTGAGATATCGAAACTCAAAAATTCGGCCCGAAAAAAAAAACGACAGTGGTACCCCTTACGTTTTTTTTTTTGGGGCGAAAAATTAAGTTTCTCCAATCTTCCCAAATTCTGATAGAGGGCCATGAGACTTAGACCTGAGTGCAAAAATGGAGGCTCTAGCCCCTTCCAGAGCTGAGATATCGAAACTCAAAAATTCGGCCCGAAAAAAAAAACGACAGTGGTACCCCTTACGTTTTTTTTTTTGGGCGAAAAATTAAGTTTCTCCAATCTTCCCAAATTCTGATAGAGGGCCATGAGACTTAGACCTGAGTGCAAAAATGGAGGCTCTAGCCCCTTCCAGAGCTGAGATATCGAAACTCAAAAATTCGGCCCGAAAAAAAAACGACAGTGGTACCCCTTACGTTTTTTTTTTGGGCGAAAAATTAAGTTTCTCCAATCTTCCCAAATTCTGATAGAGGGCCATGAGACTTAGACCTGAGTGCAAAAATGGAGGCTCTAGCCCCTTCCAGAGCTGAGATATCGAAACTCAAAAATTCGGCCCGAAAAAAAAACGACAGTGGTACCCCTTACGTTTTTTTTTTTGGGGCGAAAAATTAAGTTTCTCCAATCTTCCCAAATTCTGATAGAGGGCCATGAGACTTAGACCTGAGTGCAAAAATGGAGGCTCTAGCCCCTTCCAGAGCTGAGATATCGAAACTCAAAAATTCGGCCCGAAAAAAAAACGACAGTGGTACCCCTTACGTTTTTTTTTTTGGGCGAAAAATTAAGTTTCTCCAATCTTCCCAAATTCTGATAGAGGGCCATGAGACTTAGACCTGAGTGCAAAAATGGAGGCTCTAGCCCCTTCCAGAGCTGAGATATCGAAACTCAAAAATTCGGCCCGAAAAAAAAAACGACAGTGGTACCCCTTACGTTTTTTTTTTTGGGCGAAAAATTAAGTTTCTCCAATCTTCCCAAATTCTGATAGAGGGCCATGAGACTTAGACCTGAGTGCAAAAATGGAGGCTCTAGCCCCTTCCAGAGCTGAGATATCGAAACTCAAAAATTCGGCCCGAAAAAAAAACGACAGTGGTACCCCTTACGTTTTTTTTTTGGGCGAAAAATTAAGTTTCTCCAATCTTCCCAAATTCTGATAGAGGGCCATGAGACTTAGACCTGAGTGCAAAAATGGAGGCTCTAGCCCCTTCCAGAGCTGAGATATCGAAACTCAAAAATTCGGCCCGAAAAAAAAACGACAGTGGTACCCCTTACGTTTTTTTTTTTGGGCGAAAAATTAAGTTTCTCCAATCTTCCCAAATTCTGATAGAGGGCCATGAGACTTAGACCTGAGTGCAAAAATGGAGGCTCTAGCCCCTTCCAGAGCTGAGATATCGAAACTCAAAAATTCGGCCCGAAAAAAAAACGACAGTGGTACCCCTTACGTTTTTTTTTTGGGCGAAAAATTAAGTTTCTCCAATCTTCCCAAATTCTGATAGAGGGCCATGAGACTTAGACCTGAGTGCAAAAATGGAGGCTCTAGCCCCTTCCAGAGCTGAGATATCGAAACTCAAAAATTCGGCCCGAAAAAAAAACGACAGTGGTACCCCTTACGTTTTTTTTTTGGGGCGAAAAATTAAGTTTCTCCAATCTTCCCAAATTCTGATAGAGGGCCATGAGACTTAGACCTGAGTGCAAAAATGGAGGCTCTAGCCCCTTCCAGAGCTGAGATATCGAAACTCAAAAATTCGGCCCGAAAAAAAAAACGACAGTGGTACCCCTTACGTTTTTTTTTTTTGGGCGAAAAATTAAGTTTCTCCAATCTTCCCAAACTCTGGATTCTGATAGAGGGCCATGAGACTTAGACCTGAGTGCAAAAATGGAGGCTCTAGCCCCTTCCAGAGCTGAGATATCGAAACTCAAAAATTCGGCCCGAAAAAAAAACGACAGTGGTACCCCTTACGTTTTTTTTTTTGGGCGAAAAATTAAGTTTCTCCAATCTTCCCAAACTCTGGATTCTGATAGAGGGCCATGAGACTTAGACCTGAGTGCAAAAATGGAGGCTCTAGCCCCTTCCAGAGCTGAGATATCGAAACTCAAAAATTCGGCCCGAAAAAAAAACGACAGTGGTACCCCTTACGTTTTTTTTTTTGGGCGAAAAATTAAGTTTCTCCAATCTTCCCAAATTCTGATAGAGGGCCATGAGACTTAGACCTGAGTGCAAAAATGGAGGCTCTAGCCCCTTCCAGAGCTGAGATATCGAAACTCAAAAATTCGGCCCGAAAAAAAAACGACAGTGGTACCCCTTACGTTTTTTTTTGGGCGAAAAATTAAGTTTCTCCAATCTTCCCAAATTCTGATAGAGGGCCATGAGACTTAGACCTGAGTGCAAAAATGGAGGCTCTAGCCCCTTCCAGAGCTGAGATATCGAAACTCAAAAATTCGGCCCGAAAAAAAAACGACAGTGGTACCCCTTACGTTTTTTTTTTGGGCGAAAAATTAAGTTTCTCCAATCTTCCCAAATTCTGATAGAGGGCCATGAGACTTAGACCTGAGTGCAAAAATGGAGGCTCTAGCCCCTTCCAGAGCTGAGATATCGAAACTCAAAAATTCGGCCCGAAAAAAAAACGACAGTGGTACCCCTTACGTTTTTTTTTTGGGCGAAAAATTAAGTTTCTCCAATCTTCCCAAACTTCTGATAGAGGGCCATGAGACTTAGACCTGAGTGCAAAAATGGAGGCTCTAGCCCCTTCCAGAGCTGAGATATCGAAACTCAAAAATTCGGCCCGAAAAAAAAAACGACAGTGGTACCCCTTACGTTTTTTTTTTTTGGGCGAAAAATTAAGTTTCTCCAATCTTCCCAAATTCTGATAGAGGGCCATGAGACTTAGACCTGAGTGCAAAAATGGAGGCTCTAGCCCCTTCCAGAGCTGAGATATCGAAACTCAAAAATTCGGCCCGAAAAAAAAAACGACAGTGGTACCCCTTACGTTTTTTTTTTGGGCGAAAAATTAAGTTTCTCCAATCTTCCCAAATTCTGATAGAGGGCCATGAGACTTAGACCTGAGTGCAAAAATGGAGGCTCTAGCCCCTTCCAGAGCTGAGATATCGAAACTCAAAAATTCGGCCCGAAAAAAAAAACGACAGTGGTACCCCTTACGTTTTTTTTTTTTGGGCGAAAAATTAAGTTTCTCCAATCTTCCCAAATTCTGATAGAGGGCCATGAGACTTAGACCTGAGTGCAAAAATGGAGGCTCTAGCCCCTTCCAGAGCTGAGATATCGAAACTCAAAAATTCGGCCCGAAAAAAAAAACGACAGTGGTACCCCTTACGTTTTTTTTTTTGGGCGAAAAATTAAGTTTCTCCAATCTTCCCAAACTCTGGATTCTGATAGAGGGCCATGAGACTTAGACCTGAGTGCAAAAATGGAGGCTCTAGCCCCTTCCAGAGCTGAGATATCGAAACTCAAAAATTCGGCCCGAAAAAAAAACGACAGTGGTACCCCTTACGTTTTTTTTTTTTGGGCGAAAAATTAAGTTTCTCCAATCTTCCCAAACTTGGATGATAGAGGGCCATGAGACTTAGACCTGAGTGCAAAAATGGAGGCTCTAGCCCCTTCCAGAGCTGAGATATCGAAACTCAAAAATTCGGCCCGAAAAAAAAACGACAGTGGTACCCCTTACGTTTTTTTTTTGGGCGAAAAATTAAGTTTCTCCAATCTTCCCAAATTCTGATAGAGGGCCATGAGACTTAGACCTGAGTGCAAAAATGGAGGCTCTAGCCCCTTCCAGAGCTGAGATATCGAAACTCAAAAATTCGGCCCGAAAAAAAAAAACGACAGTGGTACCCCTTACGTTTTTTTTTTTTTTCTCCCAAATTCTGATAGAGGGCCATGAGACTTAGACCTGAGTGCAAAAATGGAGGCTCTAGCCCCTTCCAGAGCTGAGATATCGAAACTCAAAAATTCGGCCCGAAAAAAAAACGACAGTGGTACCCCTTACGTTTTTTTTTTTGGGCGAAAAATTAAGTTTCTCCAATCTTCCCAAATTCTGATAGAGGGCCATGAGACTTAGACCTGAGTGCAAAAATGGAGGCTCTAGCCCCTTCCAGAGCTGAGATATCGAAACTCAAAAATTCGGCCCGAAAAAAAAACGACAGTGGTACCCCTTACGTTTTTTTTTTTGGGCGAAAAATTAAGTTTCTCCAATCTTCCCAAATTCTGATAGAGGGCCATGAGACTTAGACCTGAGTGCAAAAATGGAGGCTCTAGCCCCTTCCAGAGCTGAGATATCGAAACTCAAAAATTCGGCCCGAAAAAAAAACGACAGTGGTACCCCTTACGTTTTTTTTTTTTGGGCGAAAAATTAAGTTTCTCCAATCTTCCCAAATTCTGATAGAGGGCCATGAGACTTAGACCTGAGTGCAAAAATGGAGGCTCTAGCCCCTTCCAGAGCTGAGATATCGAAACTCAAAAATTCGGCCCGAAAAAAAAACGACAGTGGTACCCCTTACGTTTTTTTTTTGGGCGAAAAATTAAGTTTCTCCAATCTTCCCAAATTCTGATAGAGGGCCATGAGACTTAGACCTGAGTGCAAAAATGGAGGCTCTAGCCCCTTCCAGAGCTGAGATATCGAAACTCAAAAATTCGGCCCGAAAAAAAAAACGACAGTGGTACCCCTTACGTTTTTTTTTTTGGGCGAAAAATTAAGTTTCTCCAATCTTCCCAAATTCTGATAGAGGGCCATGAGACTTAGACCTGAGTGCAAAAATGGAGGCTCTAGCCCCTTCCAGAGCTGAGATATCGAAACTCAAAAATTCGGCCCGAAAAAAAAACGACAGTGGTACCCCTTACGTTTTTTTTTTTGGGCGAAAAATTAAGTTTCTCCAATCTTCCCAAATTCTGATAGAGGGCCATGAGACTTAGACCTGAGTGCAAAAATGGAGGCTCTAGCCCCTTCCAGAGCTGAGATATCGAAACTCAAAAATTCGGCCCGAAAAAAAAAACGACAGTGGTACCCCTTACGTTTTTTTTTTTGGGGCGAAAAATTAAGTTTCTCCAATCTTCCCAAATTCTGATAGAGGGCCATGAGACTTAGACCTGAGTGCAAAAATGGAGGCTCTAGCCCCTTCCAGAGCTGAGATATCGAAACTCAAAAATTCGCCCGAAAAAAAAACGACAGTGGTACCCCTTACGTTTTTTTTTTGGGCGAAAAATTAAGTTTCTCCAATCTTCCCAAATTCTGATAGAGGGCCATGAGACTTAGACCTGAGTGCAAAAATGGAGGCTCTAGCCCCTTCCAGAGCTGAGATATCGAAACTCAAAAATTCGGCCCGAAAAAAAAACGACAGTGGTACCCCTTACGTTTTTTTTTTGGGCGAAAAATTAAGTTTCTCCAATCTTCCCAAATTCTGATAGAGGGCCATGAGACTTAGACCTGAGTGCAAAAATGGAGGCTCTAGCCCCTTCCAGAGCTGAGATATCGAAACTCAAAAATTCGCCCGAAAAAAAAACGACAGTGGTACCCCTTACGTTTTTTTTTTTTTGGGCGAAAAATTAAGTTTCTCCAATCTTCCCAACTCTGGATTCTGATAGAGGCATGAGACTTAGACCTGAGTGCAAAAATGGAGGCTCTAGCCCCTTCCAGAGCTGAGATATCGAAACTCAAAAATTCGGCCGAAAAAAAAAACGACAGTGGTACCCCTTACGTTTTTTTTTTTTGGGCGAAAAATTAAGTTTCTCCAATCTCTCCCAAAACTCTGGATTCTGATAGAGCCATGAGACTTAGACCTGAGTGCAAAAATGGAGGCTCTAGCCCCTTCCAGAGCTGAGATATCGAAACTCAAAATTCGGCCCGAAAAAAAAACGACAGTGGTACCCCTTACGTTTTTTTTTTTGGGCGAAAAATTAAGTTTCTCCAATCTTCCCAAACTCTGGATTCTAGATAGAGGGCCATGAGACTTAGACCTGAGTGCAAAAATGGAGGCTCTAGCCCCTTCCAGAGCTGAGATATCGAAACTCAAAAATTCGGCCCGAAAAAAAAAACGACAGTGGTACCCCTTACGTTTTTTTTTTTTGGGCGAAAAATTAAGTTTCTCCAATCTTCCCAAAACTCTGGATTCTGATAGAGGGCCATGAGACTTAGACCTGAGTGCAAAAATGGAGGCTCTAGCCCCTTCCAGAGCTGAGATATCGAAACTCAAAATTTCGGCCCGAAAAAAAACGACAGTGGTACCCCTTACGTTTTTTTTTTTTTGGGCGAAAAATTAAGTTTCTCCAATCTTCCCAAAACTCTGGATTCTGATAGAGGGCATGAGACTTAGACCTGAGTGCAAAAATGGAGGCTCTAGCCCCTTCCAGAGCTGAGATATCGAAACTCAAAATTCGGCCCGAAAAAAAAACGACAGTGGTACCCTTACGTTTTTTTTTTGGGGCGAAAAATTAAGTTTCTCCAATCTTCCCAAATTCTGATAGAGGGCCATGAGACTTAGACCTGAGTGCAAAAATGGAGGCTCTAGCCCTTCCAGAGCTGAGATATCGAAACTCAAAAATTCGCCCGAAAAAAAAA
>NW_024121244.1:12191688-12205896 GCF_016745375.1 Pimephales promelas
GATAAACTTATTTTTTTTGCACAAAAAAAAAAAACGAAAGGGGTAACACTGTCGTTTTTTTTTGGGTCGAAATTTTGAGTTTCTCTGATCTTCTTGAAACTCTGGATTCTGATAGAGGGCCAATGAGACTTAGACCTGAGTGCAAAATGGAGGCTCTAGCCCCTTCCAGAGCTTGAGATATCGAAACTCAAAAAATTCGCCCTGAAAAAAAAACGACAGTGGTACTACGTTTTTTTTTTTTTGCGGGTGAAAAATTAAGTTCTCCAATCTTCCAAAAACTCTGGATTCTGATAGAGGGCCATGAGACTTAGACCTGAGTGCAAAAATGGAGGCTCTAGCCCCTTCCAGAGCTGAGATATCGAAACTCAAAAATTAGGCCCGAAAAAAAAAACGACAGTGGTACCCCTTACGTTTTTTTTTTTTTTCGGGCGAAAAATTAAGTTTCTCCAATCTCCCAAAACTATGGATTCTGATAGAGGGCCATGAGACTTAGACCCGAGTGCAAAAATGGAGGCTCTAGCCCCTTTCAGAGCTGAGATATCGAAACTCAAAAATTCAGCCCGAAAAAAAAAACGACAGTGGTACCCCTTTACGTTTTTTTTTTTTGGGTGAAAAATTAAGTTTCTCCAATCTTCCCAAAACTCTGGATTCTGAATAGAGGGCCATGAGACTTGGACCTGAGTGCAAAAATGGAGGCTCTAGCCCCTTCCAGAGCTGAGAGTATCGAAACTCAGAAAATTCGGGCCGAAAAAAAAAACGACAGTGGTACCCCTTACGTTTTTTTTTTTCGGCGAAAAATTACGTTTCTCTCAATCTTCTCAAACTCTGGATTCTGATAGAGGGCCATGATACTTGGACTGAGTGCAAAAATGGAGGCTCTAGCCCCTTCCAGAGCTGAGATATCAAAACTCAAAATTCGGCCAGAAAAGAAAAACGACAGTGGTACCCCTCACGTTTTTTTTTTTTTTCGGGCGAAAAATTAAGTTTCTCCAATCTTCCCAAACTCAGGATTCTAATAGAGGGCCATGAGACTTAGACCTGAGTGCAAAAATGCAGGCTCTAGCCTCCTTCCAGAGCTGAGATATCGAAACTCAAAAATTCGCCCGCCCGAAAAATTGACAGTGGTACCCCTTACGTTTTTTTTTTCGGGCGAAAAATTAAGTTTCTCCCAATCTTCCCAAAACTCTGGATTCTGATAGAGGGGCCATGAGACTTGGACCTGAGTGCAAAAATGGAGGCTCTAGCCCCTTCCAGAGCTGAGATATCGAAACTCAAAAATTCGCCGCCCGAAAAAAAAACGACAGTGCTACCGGTTTTTTTTTTTTCGGGCGAAAAAATTAAGTTCTTAATCTTCCCAAAACTCTGGATTCTGATAGAGGGCCATGATACTTAGACCTGAGTGCAAAAATGGAGGCTCTAGCCCCTCCAATATCGAAACTCAAAAATTCGCCGCGAAAAAAAAACGACAGTGGTACCCTTACGTTTTTTTTTTTTTCGGGCGAAAAATTACGTTTCTCCAATCTTCCCAAAACTCTTGATTCTGATAGAGGGCCATGAGACTTAGACCTGAGTGCAAAAATGGAGGCTCTAGCCCCTTCCAGAGCTGAGATATCGAAACTCAAAAATTTGGCCCGAAAAAAAAACGACAGTGGTACCCCTTACGTTTTTTTTTTTTTCGGCGAAAAATTAAGTTTCTCCAATCTTCCCAAAACTCTGGATTCTGATAGAGGGCCATGAGACTTAGACCTGAGTGCAAAAATGGAGGCTCTAGCCCCTTCCAGAGCTGAGATATCGAAACTCAAAAATTCGGCCGAAAAAAAAACGACAGTGGTACCCCTTACGTTTTTTTTTTTTCGGGCGAAAAATTAAGTTTCTCCAATCTTCCCAAAACTCTGGATTCTGATAGAGGGCCATGAGACTTGGACCTGAGTGCAAAAATGGAGGCTCTAGCCCCTTCCAGAGCTGAGATATCGAAACTCAAAAATTCGGCCCGAAAAAAAAACGACAGTGGTACCCTTACGTTTTTTTTTTTTCGGGCGAAAAATTAAGTTTCTCCAATCTTCCCAAAACTCTGGATTCTGATAGAGGGCCATGAGACTTAGACCTGAGTGCAAAAATGGAGGCTCTAGCCCTTCCAGAGCTGAGATATCGAAACTCAAAAATTCGGCCCGAAAAAAAAACGACAGTGGTACCCCTTACGTTTTTTTTTTTGGGCGAAAAATTAAGTTTCTCCAATCTTCCCAAAACTCTGGATTCTGATAGAGGGCCATGAGACTTAGACCTGAGTGCAAAAATGGAGGCTCTAGCCCCTTCCAGAGCTGAGATATCGAAACTCAAAAATTCGGCCCGAAAAAAAAACGACAGTGGTACCCCTTACGTTTTTTTTTTTCGGGCGAAAAATTAAGTTTCTCCAATCTTCCCAAAACTCTGGATTCTGATAGAGGGCCATGAGACTTAGACCTGAGTGCAAAAATGGAGGCTCTAGCCCCTTCCAGAGCTGAGATATCGAAACTCAAAAATTCGGCCCGAAAAAAAAACGACAGTGGTACCCCTTACGTTTTTTTTTTTTGGGCGAAAAATTAAGTTTCTCCAATCTTCCCAAAACTCTGGATTCTGATAGAGGGCCATGAGACTTAGACCTGAGTGCAAAAATGGAGGCTCTAGCCCCTTCCAGAGCTGAGATATCGAAACTCAAAAATTCGGCCCGAAAAAAAAACGACAGTGGTACCCCTTACGTTTTTTTTTTTTGGGCGAAAAATTAAGTTTCTCCAATCTTCCCAAAACTCTGGATTCTGATAGAGGGCCATGAGACTTAGACCTGAGTGCAAAAATGGAGGCTCTAGCCCCTTCCAGAGCTGAGATATCGAAACTCAAAAATTCGGCCCGAAAAAAAAAACGACAGTGGTACCCCTTACGTTTTTTTTTTTGGGCGAAAAATTAAGTTTCTCCAATCTTCCCAAAACTCTGGATTCTGATAGAGGGCCATGAGACTTAGACCTGAGTGCAAAAATGGAGGCTCTAGCCCCTTCCAGAGCTGAGATATCGAAACTCAAAAATTCGGCCCGAAAAAAAAACGACAGTGGTACCCCTTACGTTTTTTTTTTTGGGCGAAAAATTAAGTTTCTCCAATCTTCCCAAAACTCTGGATTCTGATAGAGGGCCATGAGACTTAGACCTGAGTGCAAAAATGGAGGCTCTAGCCCCTTCCAGAGCTGAGATATCGAAACTCAAAAATTCGGCCCGAAAAAAAAACGACAGTGGTACCCCTTACGTTTTTTTTTTTGGGCGAAAAATTAAGTTTCTCCAATCTTCCCAAAACTCTGGATTCTGATAGAGGGCCATGAGACTTAGACCTGAGTGCAAAAATGGAGGCTCTAGCCCCTTCCAGAGCTGAGATATCGAAACTCAAAAATTCGGCCCGAAAAAAAAACGACAGTGGTACCCCTTACGTTTTTTTTTTTTGGGCGAAAAATTAAGTTTCTCCAATCTTCCCAAAACTCTGGATTCTGATAGAGGGCCATGAGACTTAGACCTGAGTGCAAAAATGGAGGCTCTAGCCCCTTCCAGAGCTGAGATATCGAAACTCAAAAATTCGGCCCGAAAAAAAAAACGACAGTGGTACCCCTTACGTTTTTTTTTTTGGGCGAAAAATTAAGTTTCTCCAATCTTCCCAAAACTCTGGATTCTGATAGAGGGCCATGAGACTTAGACCTGAGTGCAAAAATGGAGGCTCTAGCCCCTTCCAGAGCTGAGATATCGAAACTCAAAAATTCGGCCCGAAAAAAAAACGACAGTGGTACCCCTTACGTTTTTTTTTTTGGGCGAAAAATTAAGTTTCTCCAATCTTCCCAAAACTCTGGATTCTGATAGAGGGCCATGAGACTTAGACCTGAGTGCAAAAATGGAGGCTCTAGCCCCTTCCAGAGCTGAGATATCGAAACTCAAAAATTCGGCCCGAAAAAAAAACGACAGTGGTACCCCTTACGTTTTTTTTTTTGGGCGAAAAATTAAGTTTCTCCAATCTTCCCAAAACTCTGGATTCTGATAGAGGGCCATGAGACTTAGACCTGAGTGCAAAAATGGAGGCTCTAGCCCCTTCCAGAGCTGAGATATCGAAACTCAAAAATTCGGCCCGAAAAAAAAAACGACAGTGGTACCCCTTACGTTTTTTTTTTTTGGGCGAAAAATTAAGTTTCTCCAATCTTCCCAAACTCTGGATTCTGATAGAGGGCCATGAGACTTAGACCTGAGTGCAAAAATGGAGGCTCTAGCCCCTTCCAGAGCTGAGATATCGAAACTCAAAAATTCGGCCCGAAAAAAAAAACGACAGTGGTACCCCTTACGTTTTTTTTTTTGGGCGAAAAATTAAGTTTCTCCAATCTTCCCAAAACTCTGGATTCTGATAGAGGGCCATGAGACTTAGACCTGAGTGCAAAAATGGAGGCTCTAGCCCCTTCCAGAGCTGAGATATCGAAACTCAAAAATTCGGCCCGAAAAAAAAACGACAGTGGTACCCCTTACGTTTTTTTTTTTTGGGCGAAAAATTAAGTTTCTCCAATCTTCCCAAAACTCTGGATTCTGATAGAGGGCCATGAGACTTAGACCTGAGTGCAAAAATGGAGGCTCTAGCCCCTTCCAGAGCTGAGATATCGAAACTCAAAAATTCGGCCCGAAAAAAAAAACGACAGTGGTACCCCTTACGTTTTTTTTTTTGGGCGAAAAATTAAGTTTCTCCAATCTTCCCAAAACTCTGGATTCTGATAGAGGGCCATGAGACTTAGACCTGAGTGCAAAAATGGAGGCTCTAGCCCCTTCCAGAGCTGAGATATCGAAACTCAAAAATTCGGCCCGAAAAAAAAAACGACAGTGGTACCCCTTACGTTTTTTTTTTTTGGGCGAAAAATTAAGTTTCTCCAATCTTCCCAAAACTCTGGATTCTGATAGAGGGCCATGAGACTTAGACCTGAGTGCAAAAATGGAGGCTCTAGCCCCTTCCAGAGCTGAGATATCGAAACTCAAAAATTCGGCCCGAAAAAAAAACGACAGTGGTACCCCTTACGTTTTTTTTTTTGGGCGAAAAATTAAGTTTCTCCAATCTTCCCAAAACTCTGGATTCTGATAGAGGGCCATGAGACTTAGACCTGAGTGCAAAAATGGAGGCTCTAGCCCCTTCCAGAGCTGAGATATCGAAACTCAAAAATTCGGCCCGAAAAAAAAACGACAGTGGTACCCCTTACGTTTTTTTTTTTTGGGCGAAAAATTAAGTTTCTCCAATCTTCCCAAAACTCTGGATTCTGATAGAGGGCCATGAGACTTAGACCTGAGTGCAAAAATGGAGGCTCTAGCCCCTTCCAGAGCTGAGATATCGAAACTCAAAAATTCGGCCCGAAAAAAAAACGACAGTGGTACCCCTTACGTTTTTTTTTTTTGGGCGAAAAATTAAGTTTCTCCAATCTTCCCAAAACTCTGGATTCTGATAGAGGGCCATGAGACTTAGACCTGAGTGCAAAAATGGAGGCTCTAGCCCCTTCCAGAGCTGAGATATCGAAACTCAAAAATTCGGCCCGAAAAAAAAACGACAGTGGTACCCCTTACGTTTTTTTTTTTGGGCGAAAAATTAAGTTTCTCCAATCTTCCCAAAACTCTGGATTCTGATAGAGGGCCATGAGACTTAGACCTGAGTGCAAAAATGGAGGCTCTAGCCCCTTCCAGAGCTGAGATATCGAAACTCAAAAATTCGGCCCGAAAAAAAAACGACAGTGGTACCCCTTACGTTTTTTTTTTTGGGCGAAAAATTAAGTTTCTCCAATCTTCCCAAAACTCTGGATTCTGATAGAGGGCCATGAGACTTAGACCTGAGTGCAAAAATGGAGGCTCTAGCCCCTTCCAGAGCTGAGATATCGAAACTCAAAAATTCGGCCCGAAAAAAAAAACGACAGTGGTACCCCTTACGTTTTTTTTTTTGGGCGAAAAATTAAGTTTCTCCAATCTTCCCAAAACTCTGGATTCTGATAGAGGGCCATGAGACTTAGACCTGAGTGCAAAAATGGAGGCTCTAGCCCCTTCCAGAGCTGAGATATCGAAACTCAAAAATTCGGCCCGAAAAAAAAACGACAGTGGTACCCCTTACGTTTTTTTTTTTGGGCGAAAAATTAAGTTTCTCCAATCTTCCCAAAACTCTGGATTCTGATAGAGGGCCATGAGACTTAGACCTGAGTGCAAAAATGGAGGCTCTAGCCCCTTCCAGAGCTGAGATATCGAAACTCAAAAATTCGGCCCGAAAAAAAAAACGACAGTGGTACCCCTTACGTTTTTTTTTTTTGGGCGAAAAATTAAGTTTCTCCAATCTTCCCAAAACTCTGGATTCTGATAGAGGGCCATGAGACTTAGACCTGAGTGCAAAAATGGAGGCTCTAGCCCCTTCCAGAGCTGAGATATCGAAACTCAAAAATTCGGCCCGAAAAAAAAACGACAGTGGTACCCCTTACGTTTTTTTTTTTGGGCGAAAAATTAAGTTTCTCCAATCTTCCCAAAACTCTGGATTCTGATAGAGGGCCATGAGACTTAGACCTGAGTGCAAAAATGGAGGCTCTAGCCCCTTCCAGAGCTGAGATATCGAAACTCAAAAATTCGGCCCGAAAAAAAAACGACAGTGGTACCCCTTACGTTTTTTTTTTTGGGCGAAAAATTAAGTTTCTCCAATCTTCCCAAAACTCTGGATTCTGATAGAGGGCCATGAGACTTAGACCTGAGTGCAAAAATGGAGGCTCTAGCCCCTTCCAGAGCTGAGATATCGAAACTCAAAAATTCGGCCCGAAAAAAAAACGACAGTGGTACCCCTTACGTTTTTTTTTTTGGGCGAAAAATTAAGTTTCTCCAATCTTCCCAAAACTCTGGATTCTGATAGAGGGCCATGAGACTTAGACCTGAGTGCAAAAATGGAGGCTCTAGCCCCTTCCAGAGCTGAGATATCGAAACTCAAAAATTCGGCCCGAAAAAAAAAACGACAGTGGTACCCCTTACGTTTTTTTTTTTTGGGCGAAAAATTAAGTTTCTCCAATCTTCCCAAAACTCTGGATTCTGATAGAGGGCCATGAGACTTAGACCTGAGTGCAAAAATGGAGGCTCTAGCCCCTTCCAGAGCTGAGATATCGAAACTCAAAAATTCGGCCCGAAAAAAAAACGACAGTGGTACCCCTTACGTTTTTTTTTTGGGCGAAAAATTAAGTTTCTCCAATCTTCCCAAAACTCTGGATTCTGATAGAGGGCCATGAGACTTAGACCTGAGTGCAAAAATGGAGGCTCTAGCCCCTTCCAGAGCTGAGATATCGAAACTCAAAAATTCGGCCCGAAAAAAAAAACGACAGTGGTACCCCTTACGTTTTTTTTTTTGGGCGAAAAATTAAGTTTCTCCAATCTTCCCAAAACTCTGGATTCTGATAGAGGGCCATGAGACTTAGACCTGAGTGCAAAAATGGAGGCTCTAGCCCCTTCCAGAGCTGAGATATCGAAACTCAAAAATTCGGCCCGAAAAAAAAACGACAGTGGTACCCCTTACGTTTTTTTTTTTTGGGCGAAAAATTAAGTTTCTCCAATCTTCCCAAAACTCTGGATTCTGATAGAGGGCCATGAGACTTAGACCTGAGTGCAAAAATGGAGGCTCTAGCCCCTTCCAGAGCTGAGATATCGAAACTCAAAAATTCGGCCCGAAAAAAAAAACGACAGTGGTACCCCTTACGTTTTTTTTTTTGGGCGAAAAATTAAGTTTCTCCAATCTTCCCAAAACTCTGGATTCTGATAGAGGGCCATGAGACTTAGACCTGAGTGCAAAAATGGAGGCTCTAGCCCCTTCCAGAGCTGAGATATCGAAACTCAAAAATTCGGCCCGAAAAAAAAACGACAGTGGTACCCCTTACGTTTTTTTTTTTGGGCGAAAAATTAAGTTTCTCCAATCTTCCCAAAACTCTGGATTCTGATAGAGGGCCATGAGACTTAGACCTGAGTGCAAAAATGGAGGCTCTAGCCCCTTCCAGAGCTGAGATATCGAAACTCAAAAATTCGGCCCGAAAAAAAAACGACAGTGGTACCCCTTACGTTTTTTTTTTTGGGCGAAAAATTAAGTTTCTCCAATCTTCCCAAAACTCTGGATTCTGATAGAGGGCCATGAGACTTAGACCTGAGTGCAAAAATGGAGGCTCTAGCCCCTTCCAGAGCTGAGATATCGAAACTCAAAAATTCGGCCCGAAAAAAAAACGACAGTGGTACCCCTTACGTTTTTTTTTTTGGGCGAAAAATTAAGTTTCTCCAATCTTCCCAAAACTCTGGATTCTGATAGAGGGCCATGAGACTTAGACCTGAGTGCAAAAATGGAGGCTCTAGCCCCTTCCAGAGCTGAGATATCGAAACTCAAAAATTCGGCCCGAAAAAAAAAACGACAGTGGTACCCCTTACGTTTTTTTTTTTGGGCGAAAAATTAAGTTTCTCCAATCTTCCCAAAACTCTGGATTCTGATAGAGGGCCATGAGACTTAGACCTGAGTGCAAAAATGGAGGCTCTAGCCCCTTCCAGAGCTGAGATATCGAAACTCAAAAATTCGGCCCGAAAAAAAAAACGACAGTGGTACCCCTTACGTTTTTTTTTTTTGGGCGAAAAATTAAGTTTCTCCAATCTTCCCAAAACTCTGGATTCTGATAGAGGGCCATGAGACTTAGACCTGAGTGCAAAAATGGAGGCTCTAGCCCCTTCCAGAGCTGAGATATCGAAACTCAAAAATTCGGCCCGAAAAAAAAACGACAGTGGTACCCCTTACGTTTTTTTTTTTTGGGCGAAAAATTAAGTTTCTCCAATCTTCCCAAAACTCTGGATTCTGATAGAGGGCCATGAGACTTAGACCTGAGTGCAAAAATGGAGGCTCTAGCCCCTTCCAGAGCTGAGATATCGAAACTCAAAAATTCGGCCCGAAAAAAAAACGACAGTGGTACCCCTTACGTTTTTTTTTTTGGGCGAAAAATTAAGTTTCTCCAATCTTCCCAAAACTCTGGATTCTGATAGAGGGCCATGAGACTTAGACCTGAGTGCAAAAATGGAGGCTCTAGCCCCTTCCAGAGCTGAGATATCGAAACTCAAAAATTCGGCCCGAAAAAAAAACGACAGTGGTACCCCTTACGTTTTTTTTTTTTGGCGAAAAATTAAGTTTCTCCAATCTTCCCAAAACTCTGGATTCTGATAGAGGGCCATGAGACTTAGACCTGAGTGCAAAAATGGAGGCTCTAGCCCCTTCCAGAGCTGAGATATCGAAACTCAAAAATTCGGCCCGAAAAAAAAACGACAGTGGTACCCCTTACGTTTTTTTTTTTGGGCGAAAAATTAAGTTTCTCCAATCTTCCCAAAACTCTGGATTCTGATAGAGGGCCATGAGACTTAGACCTGAGTGCAAAAATGGAGGCTCTAGCCCCTTCCAGAGCTGAGATATCGAAACTCAAAAATTCGGCCCGAAAAAAAAAACGACAGTGGTACCCCTTACGTTTTTTTTTTTGGGCGAAAAATTAAGTTTCTCCAATCTTCCCAAAACTCTGGATTCTGATAGAGGGCCATGAGACTTAGACCTGAGTGCAAAAATGGAGGCTCTAGCCCCTTCCAGAGCTGAGATATCGAAACTCAAAAATTCGGCCCGAAAAAAAAACGACAGTGGTACCCCTTACGTTTTTTTTTTTTGGGCGAAAAATTAAGTTTCTCCAATCTTCCCAAAACTCTGGATTCTGATAGAGGGCCATGAGACTTAGACCTGAGTGCAAAAATGGAGGCTCTAGCCCCTTCCAGAGCTGAGATATCGAAACTCAAAAATTCGGCCCGAAAAAAAAAACGACAGTGGTACCCCTTACGTTTTTTTTTTTTGGCGAAAAATTAAGTTTCTCCAATCTTCCCAAAACTCTGGATTCTGATAGAGGGCCATGAGACTTAGACCTGAGTGCAAAAATGGAGGCTCTAGCCCCTTCCAGAGCTGAGATATCGAAACTCAAAAATTCGGCCCGAAAAAAAAACGACAGTGGTACCCCTTACGTTTTTTTTTTTGGGCGAAAAATTAAGTTTCTCCAATCTTCCCAAAACTCTGGATTCTGATAGAGGGCCATGAGACTTAGACCTGAGTGCAAAAATGGAGGCTCTAGCCCCTTCCAGAGCTGAGATATCGAAACTCAAAAATTCGGCCCGAAAAAAAAACGACAGTGGTACCCCTTACGTTTTTTTTTTTGGGCGAAAAATTAAGTTTCTCCAATCTTCCCAAAACTCTGGATTCTGATAGAGGGCCATGAGACTTAGACCTGAGTGCAAAAATGGAGGCTCTAGCCCCTTCCAGAGCTGAGATATCGAAACTCAAAAATTCGGCCCGAAAAAAAAAACGACAGTGGTACCCCTTACGTTTTTTTTTTTGGGCGAAAAATTAAGTTTCTCCAATCTTCCCAAAACTCTGGATTCTGATAGAGGGCCATGAGACTTAGACCTGAGTGCAAAAATGGAGGCTCTAGCCCCTTCCAGAGCTGAGATATCGAAACTCAAAAATTCGGCCCGAAAAAAAAACGACAGTGGTACCCCTTACGTTTTTTTTTTTGGGCGAAAAATTAAGTTTCTCCAATCTTCCCAAAACTCTGGATTCTGATAGAGGGCCATGAGACTTAGACCTGAGTGCAAAAATGGAGGCTCTAGCCCCTTCCAGAGCTGAGATATCGAAACTCAAAAATTCGGCCCGAAAAAAAAACGACAGTGGTACCCCTTACGTTTTTTTTTTTGGGCGAAAAATTAAGTTTCTCCAATCTTCCCAAAACTCTGGATTCTGATAGAGGGCCATGAGACTTAGACCTGAGTGCAAAAATGGAGGCTCTAGCCCCTTCCAGAGCTGAGATATCGAAACTCAAAAATTCGGCCCGAAAAAAAAACGACAGTGGTACCCCTTACGTTTTTTTTTTTGGGCGAAAAATTAAGTTTCTCCAATCTTCCCAAAACTCTGGATTCTGATAGAGGGCCATGAGACTTAGACCTGAGTGCAAAAATGGAGGCTCTAGCCCCTTCCAGAGCTGAGATATCGAAACTCAAAAATTCGGCCCGAAAAAAAAAACGACAGTGGTACCCCTTACGTTTTTTTTTTTTGGGCGAAAAATTAAGTTTCTCCAATCTTCCCAAAACTCTGGATTCTGATAGAGGGCCATGAGACTTAGACCTGAGTGCAAAAATGGAGGCTCTAGCCCCTTCCAGAGCTGAGATATCGAAACTCAAAAATTCGGCCCGAAAAAAAAAACGACAGTGGTACCCCTTACGTTTTTTTTTTTGGGCGAAAAATTAAGTTTCTCCAATCTTCCCAAAACTCTGGATTCTGATAGAGGGCCATGAGACTTAGACCTGAGTGCAAAAATGGAGGCTCTAGCCCCTTCCAGAGCTGAGATATCGAAACTCAAAAATTCGGCCCGAAAAAAAAAACGACAGTGGTACCCCTTACGTTTTTTTTTTTGGGCGAAAAATTAAGTTTCTCCAATCTTCCCAAAACTCTGGATTCTGATAGAGGGCCATGAGACTTAGACCTGAGTGCAAAAATGGAGGCTCTAGCCCCTTCCAGAGCTGAGATATCGAAACTCAAAAATTCGGCCCGAAAAAAAAAACGACAGTGGTACCCCTTACGTTTTTTTTTTTGGGCGAAAAATTAAGTTTCTCCAATCTTCCCAAAACTCTGGATTCTGATAGAGGGCCATGAGACTTAGACCTGAGTGCAAAAATGGAGGCTCTAGCCCCTTCCAGAGCTGAGATATCGAAACTCAAAAATTCGGCCCGAAAAAAAAAACGACAGTGGTACCCCTTACGTTTTTTTTTTTTGGGCGAAAAATTAAGTTTCTCCAATCTTCCCAAAACTCTGGATTCTGATAGAGGGCCATGAGACTTAGACCTGAGTGCAAAAATGGAGGCTCTAGCCCCTTCCAGAGCTGAGATATCGAAACTCAAAAATTCGGCCCGAAAAAAAAAACGACAGTGGTACCCCTTACGTTTTTTTTTTTGGGCGAAAAATTAAGTTTCTCCAATCTTCCCAAAACTCTGGATTCTGATAGAGGGCCATGAGACTTAGACCTGAGTGCAAAAATGGAGGCTCTAGCCCCTTCCAGAGCTGAGATATCGAAACTCAAAAATTCGGCCCGAAAAAAAAACGACAGTGGTACCCCTTACGTTTTTTTTTTTGGGGCGAAAAATTAAGTTTCTCCAATCTTCCCAAAACTCTGGATTCTGATAGAGGGCCATGAGACTTAGACCTGAGTGCAAAAATGGAGGCTCTAGCCCCTTCCAGAGCTGAGATATCGAAACTCAAAAATTCGGCCCGAAAAAAAACGACAGTGGTACCCCTTACGTTTTTTTTTTTGGGCGAAAAATTAAGTTTCTCCAATCTTCCCAAAACTCTGGATTCTGATAGAGGGCCATGAGACTTAGACCTGAGTGCAAAAATGGAGGCTCTAGCCCCTTCCAGAGCTGAGATATCGAAACTCAAAAATTCGGCCCGAAAAAAAAAACGACAGTGGTACCCCTTACGTTTTTTTTTTTGGGCGAAAAATTAAGTTTCTCCAATCTTCCAAAACTCTGGATTCTGATAGAGGGCCATGAGACTTAGACCTGAGTGCAAAAATGGAGGCTCTAGCCCCTTCCAGAGCTGAGATATCGAAACTCAAAAATTCGGCCCGAAAAAAAAAACGACAGTGGTACCCCTTACGTTTTTTTTTTGGGCGAAAAATTAAGTTTCTCCAATCTTCCCAAAACTCTGGATTCTGATAGAGGGCCATGAGACTTAGACCTGAGTGCAAAAATGGAGGCTCTAGCCCCTTCCAGAGCTGAGATATCGAAACTCAAAAATTCGGCCCGAAAAAAAAAACGACAGTGGTACCCCTTACGTTTTTTTTTTTTGGGCGAAAAATTAAGTTTCTCCAATCTTCCCAAAACTCTGGATTCTGATAGAGGGCCATGAGACTTAGACCTGAGTGCAAAAATGGAGGCTCTAGCCCCTTCCAGAGCTGAGATATCGAAACTCAAAAATTCGGCCCGAAAAAAAAACGACAGTGGTACCCCTTACGTTTTTTTTTTTGGGCGAAAAATTAAGTTTCTCCAATCTTCCCAAAACTCTGGATTCTGATAGAGGGCCATGAGACTTAGACCTGAGTGCAAAAATGGAGGCTCTAGCCCCTTCCAGAGCTGAGATATCGAAACTCAAAAATTCGGCCCGAAAAAAAAACGACAGTGGTACCCCTTACGTTTTTTTTTTGGGCGAAAAATTAAGTTTCTCCAATCTTCCCAAACTCTGGATTCTGATAGAGGGCCATGAGACTTAGACCTGAGTGCAAAAATGGAGGCTCTAGCCCCTTCCAGAGCTGAGATATCGAAACTCAAAAATTCGGCCCGAAAAAAAAACGACAGTGGTACCCCTTACGTTTTTTTTTTTGGGCGAAAAATTAAGTTTCTCCAATCTTCCAAAACTCTGGATAGAGGGCCATGAGACTTAGACCTGAGTGCAAAAATGGAGGCTCTAGCCCCTTCCAGAGCTGAGATATCGAAACTCAAAAAATTCGGCCCGAAAAAAAAAAACGACAGTGGTACCCCTTACGTTTTTTTTTTTTTGGGCGAAAAATTAAGTTTCTCCAATTTTCCCAAAACTCTGGATTCTGATAGAGGGCCATGAGACTTAGACCTGAGTGCAAAAATGGAGGCTCTAGCCCCTTCCAGAGCTGAGATATCGAAACTCAAAAATTCGGCCCGAAAAAAAAACGACAGTGGTACCCCTTACGTTTTTTTTTTGGGGCGAAAAATTAAGTTTCTCCAATCTTCCCAAAATCTGGATTCTGATAGAGGGCCATGAGACTTAGACCTGAGTGCAAAAATGGAGGCTCTAGCCCCTTCCAGAGCTGAGATATCGAAACTCAAAAATTCGCCCAAAAAAAAAAACGACAGTGGTACCCCTTACGGTTTTTTTTTTTGGGCGAAAAATTAAGTTTCTCCAATCTTCCCAAAACTCTGGATTCTGATAGAGGGCCATGAGACTTAGACCTGAGTGCAAAAATGGAGGCTCTAGCCCCTTCCAGAGCTGAGATATCGAAACTCAAAAATTCGCCCGAAAAAAAAAAAAACGACCCTTACGTTTTTTTTTTTTGGGCGAAAAATTAAGTTTCTCCAATCTTCCCAAAAACTCTA